>BGPR01021481.1:0-26423 GCA_013235015.1 Araneus ventricosus
GTGCACATAATACATAAGAACTGTAATTTTTTTTTTTAATGAGAGAGTAAATAAAGATTTTTTTACAGATAGGTGACCTACCATTACGGCGTTTTAAAATTGCTACAGCTTCAGACCTCCATACTCAATGACCCCTCAAGCCTATTCACTGACAAACGAGCGAACGAAGATCAAGTTCGTATTTCAGAGGATTTTAGAAGATTACAGGGGCTAATGTTATTTCATAAGCAGTGTAATTTTGAATTAAAAATTTAATCTGTTTCGAAGATTATAAGGATTGTATGAAGTGTATTAAAAATAAACTATTTTATAATAAATTGAAAATTATTTATGCTACTTTTGAGAGAGGGGACGAAGAATATGCTGGCCCTAGGGCGTAGAAACACCAAATCCAGCCGTGTGTGCACATAAAACAGACTGAGAAGTCGAGAAACGATTACTTGTGCTTTACTCTAAACTTTAACTGTTAACATCCAAATTAATTATGCATAGATTTCTCAATTTTGTATTTCAACTATGCTTAAAAGACCAAGATTAAGTTAACAGAAATTGTAAAATTAAATTTGAGTGGAAAATTGGGGAGAAGGCCTTATATTTTTTAGAAAAATGTAATCCTTAAAACTACGAAAGATTAAAAAAAAAAAAGTATGCTAATAGAGAATTCTTACGTTTCTTATTTGTTAATCCTATGTAATTTGAAAATTAAATAACCTTGAGATAATCCGAGTATAAAACCAGTAAGCATGGAATCCCAGTGGCACCACGAGCTCTTCCCTCCCAGGGACCAGATATACTCTTAGTATGCTGAACAAGAATCCCTCACGAACATGTATCAATTCTTTCAAACTATAGATTTAATGTGTGTGTTTTTTTTTCCCCTTAAACTGTCGCGATGACTGGGCAATCGCGCAGCAGACCGAAACTTGCTTTTCTTCCCCAGAGCTCAATGAACATAAATAAATAGTAAAACGGTTTTGATCTAAAAAATTCAAAACTGTGGGCCAAAACTTTATACGAAAGGTATAATAACATAAAATAAGTAGTAACCTATAAAAAATAATTTAAAAAAAAACAAACACTTTTTTTGCTTACAAATATTAAAGACACTGAAATAGGGTTAATTTGTAATACAATAAAACTAAATATTGAACCTCGGGTTATTCTGAAAAGTCTTTGGGAACGTACAATTACAGGAGAATTTTGATACATTCGAAACTGCTTGTTACATATTTGCTGATATTCGATAACTACCATCTTCAAACACCACTTCTGAAACAGCTAAGACGGTAAGAACAGGAAGTTCCAATTTTACCACTGGTACGCTATAAGCAATCTCTAAAGTTTCAAGTAATATAAATATCATACCTGCTGTTGTATAATACGCCTGTGAAATGAAACTAAAATGGAATTTATAATAAAATTAGTTATTATCATTCTCAGATCATGAAACAGGCTAATGAGGGATAAGAAAATGAAAACACAAAATCTCTCGGGAAACACGGTAATAAAGCACAAAGACCGCAGGTAGGTAAAAAATCACGGCTTTAAAATGATCTAAGACCTACTGAAGGTAAAACTCAAACCGCTGATTTAAAACACGTATTGTCTAGTTATTATTTTCACTTTTACCTTCTAAATAAAACAGTTTAATAAGTAGTTATTACAGCAACTTCTCAAAAAACCACACCACCCACTGCAAGTGACTCTTGTAGAACCTGGGTCTTAGTTCTTTTTGTTGCTGCTTTTTTACGACTTCCTCTTAGTCGTAGAACCACGAGAGTTCCTTTCTTTCTTTCTCTCAGATACTCCGTCAGCAAATCTGACAAATTTTAATATTTAGAATTAGGTAGAATACATTTAGGAAAATAAAAATATCTTATTCCAAAGCCCGCTGCATGTTCAGCAAATTTCTAAAAACTATCAGTCATAGAAATAAAAGTCACGATGTTATCATTGTAATGTTTTAAATTGTCTGCGGATCACATACTGGCTACTAAAGTGTCTTTAAACATCGATATTCAGTCATCGATAGTCTTCAGTTTGTTTTTCCAACTATCGACTGAAACCTGTCAACATAGGCCGATAGTTTTGGTTTCAGGCGATACTATCGATAGGTGCCTTTCAGTCGATAGCCTAGAAACCATCGACACCATCGATAGACGCCAAACCATCGATAGTCTTTGAAAACCATTCCGGATGGCATAACGAGACATGAATTACCGCATGTAACGTAAGCATACATGAAACCGCGAGCAGTAACGTAAGTCTATATGAAACGCGTGAGTACTGCATGTAACGTACGTCCGAACGCACATGTAATCGAGGTCAAAACGTATATACGAAACATGCACGGTGCATGAGGCAGTAATGTCCATGCGCAACATGAAATTACAGGTTTCGTAACGTACCAAAACGTAATACATGAAACATAAAAGCAATGTATGTAAACGTAGGTATATATGAAAACGTCAGGCTGCATGTAACGTAAGTATATTAGCGAAACCGTGCGTACGCATGTAACGTAAGTACGTAATGAAACGTGCGCACGCCGTAACGTAAGCATGGCTGAAACACGAGCACGCATGTAACGCGGCATTGAAACCGTGAGTACCGTATGTAATCCTTGCGGGTCCAAACCAGCCACGTAATTTGCTTCGCTACGTATATGTTTAGCTACGCACGTATGTGACGTACGTCCACGTAACATGAAATTACGTGTTCTTACAACGCGCCCAAACCGTATGAAACGTCCACACCGCAAATGTAAGCATCCATGAAACGCGTATGTATAACGCGTAAGTATTATTAGTTGTTACGCGCACATACAAAAAACCGCAAGTAGCATGAAACGCAGGTACGTATGTAACGCGCATATATGAAACGTGCGTACAACGTGGCATGTGGCTGAAACCGCGAGTACCGTATGTAACGTAAGTACAAAGGAGGCGGATCAGGCTGTAACCGCACGTCCGAAACGTACACACAAACAATCGGTTTGCTATCGTGAGAGCATAGGCTATTGTGCGTATCGTATGTGACGCACGTCCATACCGCAACATGAAATAAGGTTTCTACGTAATGTACCGTCAAACGTATAAGAAACGCGCGGTACCGCATGTAACCGCAAGTCCATACGAACGAGTACTGCATAACGTATCAACCGTACATACGTAACCTGACGTCTCCGAACGTATATATGAATCGTGCGTACCGTACGTAACGTAAGCATATACGAAACGCGCAGGCTGTAACGTAAGCTCAGGGCCGGAACGCTCCGCAAGGGAACGTAAGGCGGCGGCTGAAAACGCGAGTACGCTGTGCAACGCAATGGTCCGAAACCGCGCTGATATGTAACCTATATACACCGGCTATGTTACGAAAACATGCGTACTGTGGAGTCGCGGATCGCAATGTCCATACCGTAAATATGAAATACGCGTCTGTATGTAACGTAAGGCTGAATGAAAACATGATGAGGTATATGTAAACGTACATGCTAACGTGTGGCTGTACGTAAAACCGTGTGTACGTAAACGCACTACACGATGCATACTGCAATGCACGTAACCTTATTCTTCAGCATTAACGCGCACGTACGTTCATAACGTAAGACGCAATTTGGTGGTGGCCGAAACCATTTTACTGCAATGAAATGCGGCATGATGTGGCTGTAACCGCACGTAATCTAAGTAATACGGTATTGCCAACACACGCAATGCAAGCAACGTACTAAGTCGGCGCGTATTGTTCTCAAAACATAATACCGCAGCGTTTACATTACGTAATGATGATCCGTAAATGTTAATAATGCAATTAAACGTATAATGAGTTGTTCCCTCGTATTGTGAACGCGTTGATTGCCATTACGACATATGTCGGTAAGTTACATCTCATACAGACGGACGTTACACATATACGAGCGTAGATATATACGTATGTATATCCAAATTTTTTACTTACAAACTTAGTAATTTTAACATTAAGCATACATAACGACGTTGTGCGTTATAAGGTTTAATTTATAGTACCTAAAAAATACTCACCTACATACTCATTACATGCGTATGTACTTAGTACTTTAAATACCTATAAAATATACATACGTATACCATATACATACAGATACGAAGTACAAAATAATTCAAGATCACCCCTCGATCATTTATTCTTGAACAAAACTATCGTTAGTTTGAAAACAATCTAGAGTAAATAAGCATGAGAAATTAAAGGTGGAATAATGCAAAATGCATCAATAATCAAAGTGGTAATTACTTAAAGTACCAATACATAGACTTGTTGCTTGAGAAAACAATCGATAGTTTCAAAACTAACGACTAGAAACCAAAGATAAAATTAAAATTATACCATATATAAAAAACTCTGTTTACATCAAGTCACAGAATCAATTTATTAAAATACCCAAAATTGACCAAAAGGCCAATATTTAAAATTATACAAAATGCATCAAAGATAGGTACTAAGTATATCATATCACCCCCCACTCGCCCACCACATGACCCGCCACTAGATAGAAGGCTACTATGGACAGTCATTAGTCGAGGTTTTAAATCTGCCGACTGAAACTATCGATAGTTCCAGTCGAATAAGTTTGAACTGACTGAAAATGCGCCTATCGATAGTTTTGCCCGAGAGGAAAACTACGATACTATCGATAGTTTTGAAACTATCGATAGTTTCAAATGATGGTTTCTTTGAAAACTCAATACTGGTTCTGGTTTTATAGTATCAGATAGCTATCGGATGTTTAAGGAACACTACTTTCAAGAAGCACCCTTAACCAATTGTTACTTCCATCAGTTTTTTCAACAACACCCAACCAAAATAATTGAGTCATTTCAATGAGAAAACAAACCCTTTCGTAAGTCGATGGCGCTTTGCTCTCAGGCCAGAGACAGTTATTAACCTGTGATACGCGTACGCCTGGGGTTTACGACAAGGTCTAGTTAGGGGTACGCGAAATAAAAGTTGGTAACGGCAGAAACAAGAAAATATGAGGAATTAAAATAAGTTACAGACTTTCGCATCCCCAGGTTAATAACTAAATTAATAACTATGACTTTTGAATGGTTGATTAAATACGGTTTTTTTCTTCTATTCTTATAAGTTAAAGCGAAATTATTACAATACTGATTTCATTTGTCTTCACGTTGTATACCATTGCAAAAAAATGCGATAAGATGTAAAATCAAAAATAAGTCCAGCAAATGTTATGAATTCAAATCGTTCGACTCTTAAGCAACTAAGCCCTTAACATCAGATAAAAAACTTTTCGAATAGGTGATGGTTGCTGTTGTTGTAAAGGATATGTGGCAGTTTGGGAGTACGAGAAAATATATAAAGATTAATCAAGGAATACGTGAGGAAATAAAAGGTTGAGAACCCCCCCTGATCTAGGTTGGCAGTTAATAATTGGCTTCTTCTATTTCACCCTGAATAAATAAGAGTAAATTAACTCCTTAATAGAAAACAAAACTTCAACGTATACTAAGGATGTCCTTATCAACAAGTAGGGAAAGAATGTCAGAGACGAAGAATTTAAAAACTATTTATAAATATTCCGCATTTGGCAGTAACAGAAGTACTTTAAAATATAATGCTCCAAGGACAAGCTTGCTCGCCGGGAATATTTGTTTTGTCTAATTTCAGGTTAAATCTCCAAATGGTAACTTGATATCCACATTGGTTCCTTCAACAAGTAATTTTAAATTGCACTGAAATTTAAGCAATTGCTGTTTTAATCGATTCTCTAAGTAATCAATCTCTTGATATGAAATCTGTGAGAACGTCACAGACGCATTTAAAACCGGCTTCATTTAACTCCAAATTCACTTATGTCGGTGTTGTAGTCATTTGCATAATCCCGCAAAACGCAAATTGATTTCTGCATTAAACTGCGGAGAACAATTTATGTGTTATGCGAGCACATCGCAATGCACAAACATTAAAAAAATAGCAAATATAATAATTCAGCAAACCGTGGCGAACATATAAAGATAATTACTTAGAGAATCACTGCCCCATTAGAACGAACCCTTTTGTGTCTGAAAGTTTTCGATATTTCCAAGAGCTTAGAAGTTGGTGGCTGAAAAAGATTTTTACCTCCAACTTGACTGCTTCTAAGTTTGTGAAACCTTATTTGAAAGATATCAGTTTACCCCTCACCTCCCACATTACTCCTTCAATCTACAAGTACATTGTTTTAGTCGATTCAAATCAAATCAAAATTACTCTAGTTACCAAATGCTCATAGTGATACTAGGACAGATTGCTGGATAAGTGCTCTTCTAGCGTTTCATCAGTTAAGTTCTGAGCATAAATTGTATGTGATTTGCGCTCGTCTAGCTGTGTTCTATCACCTAACGTAACTACCACGAGTTTTGAAACACCCTGTATTTCCTAATATACTTTCCTAATATTTATTAATAATAAAGAAAACGCTTTGAAATTAAGAAACATGACAGGTAAAATAAAAAACGGGAACCGAAACTATTTTACTATGGGCACATACACAAAACTAGTAAGAGATGTGTAATGCAGTTGTCATCGAAGAAAGTAGATAGCACTTGATTGCCTTTGCAATTGTAAGAAAGCATAACAATCAATAACCAAGGGATCAGAGAGAACTTATGAGAGTGACCAGAAAAAGAGTCCAGTTCTAAATGCAAATGCCCTACGTACGAATAACGACCATCTTTCTATCTTATCGGCAATCATCACAACAAGCGTCAATTCCACCACTGATTTCAAAAGGACTGACGCTACGGAGATGAAAGAAGGTGGATGAGAATATAATTCATGAGCTCTCTAACAAATTTTACATGCCTGGATTGAGAAAAAAAAGTCGATATATTCCCTATCAATCCCTAACTGCTAAAGGATTGCAGCTATCAAAAAACTTTTCAGACAAAAACTGTTGGTTACGATGAGGCAATAATTCACCAAATCATGTTTCTATTTTTAATAGTAAGGAAGTGTTGGGGAATTGATACTTAAACCCATGCCGTTTCTTCCGGGCCTGCATGTACGGCGAAAATAGAGGGAGGCTGCCCTCAACAAAATATAGTCTTGCTGCAGTCAAAGAAGGTAATAAAAGCTTAATTAGGTTAACAGAAGATGACCCCATAGATATAAAAAAACTAAAGTTGCAGCAAATTCTTTTCTGAGTATGCTGTCCATTTTAAGTTTCAATTTATCCAATTTAAGGTGATGAGATATCCTTATAAATATCACAGTTGCTAGTAAACTCGCTAAATCTCTATGGCAATAATTAATGAATTGATAAGCTGCTCAAATAATTATCAAGAGTTAAAATGCTAATGCCAATTATTGATTTTTAAAAATTTGGAATTTGTTGCAGCAAATAAGTAAATTCATTATTTCCAACTTTTCGCTAGCCAGCTAGTCTTAACGGGGTATTTAACTGAGATTTATAGTTGCCCCATAAGTCTGGCTATTCTGAATTTATGAAAGAAAAATGTAGTGCGTTTGCACAGTGCAATAAAAAATTATTCTACACAAGATACTATATTTTCTAATAATCAATGTTTATTCATTCCAAATTTACAAAATTTCTCTAACATATTGCCACTTTTTCTGTAGTTTCCTTACAATTTGGCTTGAAAACCTGATGCATAGCAAAAAACCTTGCTGGAAAAAATTTGGACTTTAGAAAATTTTATAGCTCCCAAATATTCATAAGCTTTTTTTTTTTACAAAAAATACATGTAAATGTTAGTGCTTTATCAGTTTTTGAAACCACAAGTAGCAACTCATTATCAGCTCTGTAAAAGGGGATGATCCAACACAATTCTCTTTATCAATTTCTGATAGTCCCTCGAATCATCGCACCTAACCAACTTGCCTGGGTAAACCGTGGAGTTGAAGCCCTTCCGGTTAGCCTTCGAAATTCTAGAAAAGCCTTCAGATAAAAAAAAAAAAAAAAAAAAAAAAAAAAAAAAAAAAAAAAAAAAAAAAATGACAAATTCAAAAGTGTTCACGATCATTCTGTCTACCTCACCTATATTTTCATTACTTCATACATATCAAAGTCATTAAGCTTCCATTTGCATTACGACTACATTTCATTTTAAAAGATAACTTTTGTAGAAAAAGGAATCAATGAAATGATTTTAATCATTTACTTTGCTGAGCTTAAACTAGATAATATATTTTTGAGTGTATCCTCCTTATTTCAAAGTGCTGTTTTAAAAAAGAACAGGGGACTAATTTTTTATTTCTCCCTCTTTTTTCCTGTATTGCTTATTAGATTATACCTATCTAGTCATTTAGAAAAAAGAGTTAGATACGTCTCATTCAAGCTCGAAATTTAGAAGAAATATAAAATGGTTCTCAGTTTAGTAAAATTATTACAGCTCATAAATATATTCATTTATGAGCCGTTTTCTCCATTTTAACTGAATAAGTTTCTTATTAAAACGTAAGAAAAGAAAAAAAATATTAAAGATAATTTTGAAATGTTGTCATTCTAATATCAAATTGACAGTGTTTTTTGACACTGTTTTATCCAACCTATCTACATAGACCCAAAAACCAAAATAAATCACTGTTATTTAAATATCTTATATTATCAAACAAAAAACATCTCTGTTTGGAGTGAAATGAAAAAAGATAAAGAGATGCAAAGGTATTTTAATTTCTTTATCTATTTTATATGTACATATAATTACATTTGTCATACGTCCCGTATATACGGACTGTCACCGTATTTCATTACTCAATCACATATTTCTGTTTGTCCCATTTTCTCCCTAAACTCTGCCGGAAAGAAATGGGATGTCCTATCGCATATTTATAGATAAGAAACTCCAATATTGGCAACATTGATATTCTATTAAACCAGTTTGTAAATCTAAAAGATTAACTAAGGAAAAATAATACCAACCAAAACTGTGAAGCAATTATGAAATTGAGAATGCAAGAGAAATGGCGGAAGTTTTTTGAAGATAACAAGTATGTTGGCGAGAAGTCATGTCATCTGTGCACATTTCAATTGCTACCCCCCTCCATATCCCCCTGCTACAACAGGCTCCGATTTCTTGTTCTCTCCCCCGATTTCTCTATTATCTGGTATACGTGAACATAGGGTGTCATTTTCCAAGGAAAAAATGGACAGGTGCATCTAAAAATGATTATTGTTGTAGACAGGTTCAAAATACATCAAGTAAATAAGAATTCTGCCAGGACCACAGAAAATATTGTTATAGGCAAGTTTATCATTATATACAAGTTTCATTGTATATACAGAAAAAATAAAGCTATATACATTATTCTTTCCTATCGTGTGTGCATGCACCATCCCATATCTGCATTTACCACTTAAAGTGTGAGTTGCATTCCGAAACATTTTAATCATCATCTTAGGAACCAAATCATGTAAATATTAAGTTTAAATATGCAACATGTTTCCCAAATAAACTCATAGTTCATCAAGGAGTTAGACAAATAATCCTACATCAAAAATTTTTTCACATAAACACTTTCAGAATGCAATTACCCATATAAACTAACAGAAATATAAGTTAATAACAAATATACTACTATAAGTTATGAACGAACAGCTTAACATACTTAAATAATATAATTAAATTTCTTAGGACATAAAATATTACAGGAACTAAGAGGATTTAACAGCATTTCAACAACAACAACAAAAAAAAAAATACATATTGTAATTGACCATGCAACAAGGTATGTCTGTGCTTTCCCTTCAAAAAATGAAAAATCTGAAACCTATGGAAATATTTTAAATCCCTGAAAAATTATCAATTGATAGAAATTCTTAAATACAAGTGCCTTTGCCTCTTGTTTACAAATAAATGCACATGCATTTTATCAAATCCAAATTTTTGTCCAACATTTCCTGGGGTTAAATGAGTATAAATAAGGAACGCTTTTGGATGCTAATAGATATATTAAATAGGGATAATAGATATATTAATAGGTATAAGAGAATATTCGACCCTTTTGCCGAATATCCAGCCTAGATGAATACTAAACAGATATTCAGCCAAATAAATTCATGTTTTTAAATATATTTAATAAAGAAAATTGCAGAATTGCATTTCAGTATTGTCAAAAAATATTCTAACATTTACCCAATTTTAAGTTGCATTGTATATAAATGTATTTAATAATTTTGCATATCATTTATCATCATAAAACTTGGAATTATGATGCAAGAGCAATAATTGCTCAGTATTTTCAGGAAGAAGACTGTTGCGTTTGATTTCTTACATATATATTACAAGCTTCAGAAAATAAACACTCACTATATAGTTGTCGTTCAAGCAGAAGTCCCAAACTAAAGTTTTGATATGGAGTCAGACTTAATGTAATTAATATTGAGTCGTTACGATAAATAGTAAAAAATATTATACAGATTTCTAACTCCAATGGTTGGTTTACTGATGTTTAGATAACAGGTTTATATTAAGAAATAATTAATTGGAAATTCTAATCCACTGCAGTAGTCCATCAAAAGGTTTATTCTGGACTTAGTTACTAGTAATTCCAAGAACTGAAAGATATTTTCTTGATAAATTTGCAAGTCTTGGAAATTTTTGTACATTTTTTTCCCTTCCAATTAAGTGGACATTCCGTCCAAGACATTAGATATTATTTATCAAAACAGGAATTACTTCTAATAACTTTAATTCATCCACTGAGTGTTCATCTGTGTTTGTGATTGCCATGTTCTGCAATGCTGCCTTTTTCTATTTTTGTTTTTTCCAAAATGAAGAGGGTTTCTCATTTCTTATTACTGGAATTATTATTGGAATTAAATTATTTAAAATATTACAAAAAATTCAACAAGGTAATATTTTTTTAAATGTGCATATAATAAAAATTCATTTCCTTCATTTAAAATCTGACAAGTATTTTATTTAAAATCAAAAATGAAATGCTTTTAAAAAGTAGATATTTTGGCGGCCTACTATTGACTGTCCGTTATTCATTGCTACAGGGGACTCATCCCTGTCAGCATGGCAGCGATGGGCGATGGCTGTTAAATAATGTTTAAATGAGGTGTAAATTAATAACTTAAGTAACAACCCTAAATCTTACTTGTCTAAAATGTAAATAATCACCTGTGTAAATACCTTTCTCATTTCATATTATGTTGTTTTAATTAATAAATAATTTAGTTTTTAACTCCTGTTTCTCATCCTTTATCTTTGGTGCATTTACTCCTAGAGTGCCCATAAGTTAATGCTTTTTCTACAAGATATGTTGGCTTCGGCCTAGATCAATAATAATTTCTACATATATGCAAGACATAATGTCTTACCTAATGATCTCAAATAAGTCTCTTTTGGATTTTACAAAACTGATTCCAATGAAATTAAAAAAAAAAAAAAAAAGATTTACAACAAACGGTTACAATAACCAGATGCTCCAGCCATTCACAGCTCAAAGCCCAATATTCTGAATCAAATATTTCAGCCTTTCCCACCCATTAAACAAAGCAAGATAATCATAGTTTAAGC
This sequence comes from Araneus ventricosus, assembly GCA_013235015.1. Lineage (NCBI taxonomy): Eukaryota > Metazoa > Arthropoda > Arachnida > Araneae > Araneidae > Araneus > Araneus ventricosus. The sequence goes on from BGPR01021481.1 coordinate 11,529, forward strand.
TAATCTGGACAATTAAAATTTCAAAATTTATAAGCTTAAAAATCTATCTCTAAACATGTCTAATATCTAAGAACTGTACAAAATAAAGAAGTATACAGATAAATAGCTCAAAATAGAAGGTATCAAGGAATGACAATCACATTAAAATAATTTTCAATAGAATTTTCTCAAAATTCCTTGACTATAAATATTTCAAATCTTAAATACTGCTAAAGAGCACAAATTGCTCACTTAAAATTAAAACAAAAAAATATTTCTTTTTTGGCCAATTATAATTTAAATCTGTATTCCAAATTCTAATGGGGAGATGCAAGTGATTTATTCACTTTATTCACTTGGTAATATATTATGGTGTTGCCAAACTTCCTCTAGGTTTAAAAAAAAATATTAGAAAAAAACTTTTTGGGTAACTGCTATTCCCCACTATTGTGATGTTGAACATGCTATTCAATAATAAGTAAGTGCTTAAGTGTAAAGTAAATTCTCTTTAATGAAAGTTCCCTGGACAAAACTATTAGAATAAGTAATTAATGAGTATATAATTTAACTGCCCTTGTAGTTACTATCAAATCATCTATTGATCATTATGACTGTTGAGGAAGCACATAAATTACACCTCCCAAATAACAATAGGTCTTCATAACAAAAAAAATTTAACACTAGGTAATGTTTGTAAAGAATTTAACTATCCCAATACTCAAAAATTAAGTTCTCTTTTCTGACCATTTTGTAATTATCAGTCAGTGTTTAGAGAGAAAAGTTTATGAAATTAATAAACCCAATTCTTTGGTAAATCAATCATCACAAATGGTGAACATTTTCAAATTAAGATGTTTTTACTCTTAAGACAAACTGAAATTAAGCGATGAATAAAAAAAGTTTTTTTGTCCTACCACTGTGATTTTTCCACTTTTAAAGAAAAATCCTGTTCAAAATTATTCTCCTGGAAAGATGATTATTACGCGATGTTTTTTTGGTGTTATATTAACTCTCTGAACACGGCTAGAGTGAGAATTCTAGTTCCTACAAAACTGAAGTAAATTTTCATTCACGAAAACAGAATGAAATACTTCCTTTCTTTACAGAAATTCCAGAAGGATGACACCCAAGTTTGAGCGATCATTTGTCAACAGAGAAAGTAACCACTTTTCTTCTGTAAAATTCACTCACGCACACAAACACGCCAGAGTCCGGCGTCGAATGGGTCAGTTTGAGGCGGGATATTGATTATAGAGATAATGATTAAAATGACGATATTGATGAAATGCATTATTGATACACTGCGTTTCTCACTTTGGCCTCTAGCACAAACACCAACTTGTGTCAGTCGGACCTAATTAATTTCAAAAAGACTCTGCAATTTAAGATTTGCATATTTTTTCGAATAACTCCGGAAAGGCTGGATGAATATTCCTTTCAACTTTGATCATGGAAAGAGTACACTTTAAGTCACATTTTACATTAAAGATTCGGTCTCAGAGACATATAGGGGACTAGCCAGAAATTAATGAAGAAAAAAATTATTCAGACTCGTCTCATTTCACAGCAAAGCTGATAATGATTTGCTTACATCCATTTTTGTAAAAATAGCACAGTATTCTGGAAGATATAAAGGTTTCCTAAGAAATCCCAAATTTTCCTGCATTTTTTTTTTTTTTTTTCCTTATAACCTGCAGAGTTTTCAACCAAATTATATGAAATACACAGAATACACAATACACCAGAGAAGCGTTATATTAAAACCTAAAGTTAATAATTTGAATATTCAAAGAAATATGATTTCTTGTAGTAAATAATTTTTAACTGTGCATGCAAGAAACATAGGATAATTTTTCTTCCATAATTTCAAAGCCACAGATATAGGACAGCTAATACAAAAATTCCGGATGAATAACGTTGAGATTCAGAGAGATATATGCATTGTAGCAAACTGCATTTTGGTTGAATTCTTTTAAAAGCTACATGATGAGGGTTCTCCTTCAATTGATATTTTATAAACTATAAACTTCAAATAGTTATATTTAATTGCATAAGAGTTTAATAATTTGAATAATCACATATACTTATAAATTAAGTACATAATTTAAATTCTAGTAAATTAGGCAATTCTAAATAAATATTTGAAGATTCAAGTTTAAAAAATGTCAATTATTAGAAAAACCCTCATAATTTAGCTTCTCTTAGAAAACAATTGAAAATAAGCTTGCTACAATACATACATCTTTCAGAATCTTAAGGGTATTCAACTGGAATTTTTATATAAACTGCTCTATATATCTGGCTGTGAAATAATGATAGAAAAACTATGTTATATTTCCCACATGTGCACACACAGTTAAAAATTATTTATTATAAATACTTATATTTCCTTGAATATTCAAAGAATTTCCTTTAAATTTTTATATAACGCTTCTCAGACATATTGTCACATATTCTGTGAGTTTTGTATAATTTGTTGGAACGCTTTGTATGTTGTAAGCAAAAAATAAGTGGAAAATTTGGGATTAAAAAAAAAAAAAAACTTTATATCTTCCCAAATATACGTGCCATTTTCCTGAACTTGCATGTAAGAGTTGCACAAAAGCAAACAAACACCACTGATGAAAGTTTCAAATCATTTTCTTGAATTAAATCTGATTCTTAAATGAAAACTAGTACATTCCTTAACAAAAGCACAGTATAACACTGGTTAACCAAACTAAAGTGGGAGAAGCCATTTCGGATAACGATTCTTTCCGTTAAGCCATGAACATCTATTACAATTTTGTATCTAATTATAGTATGTAATTCTAAAATGTTTTGAATGTAAAATGAATCTTTGTAGGCTACACTTATGTTCTTTATTAAAGTTAACCCACTGTTGGGCATAATATTCGCACTGGTAAGTTTAAGTGCCATGCGTCTGACAGACACAGGCAAACAATATCGTAATTAATAATGTTAAAACCTATGAATTTCAATTTTAGAATTCTAAAATTAATCACTGACCTTCTTGGAGAGCTTTAAAAGAAAAAAAAGGGGATATCGTTGCAAAAAGCCTCACCCTCGCACTTATTTCTGTGCAGTGCAGCACGTTTTTTGGATTTGCGATTTCAGAGAAATTTTGGATAACCCAGGTTTCGATTAACCGGGGTTTTACTGTATGTTGTGACAAGAAAAGAAAAAAAAATTATTGGGATGCGGGAAAAAATACAAAATTTGGAGATTTCATATTAAACATTATAAAAATGGGGTAAACAGAAGTAAAATAAAGATACATATAGCATGAAATTTAGTAGTTTTTTGTGTTGAAGAATCAAAAAGATGAACAACCCAGGAACATAAACTTGAAAGAAAGAAGCGACAACTGTGAGCAATGCAGATGAATATACTACCATACATGCCAACATTGGAAAGGTAGCTCTCCGTAGCAGAAGGACTGCGTGCAAGGGCAAAAAACTCGTTTCTCTAGAAATTTTTATCTTATCCGTAGTTTGAGGAAATTTTTGATAAAATCAGTAGTAACTACGGAGAATCCATAGCAGTTGACATGTATGTGCTACGATAATGTCCCAGTGTCCTCATTTGAAGACAGTACATTTTCAATTCCATGGCTATACCGAATGCATTCCATTGTTTATTTATTTATTTTTTTTGCATTTCTATGAAGACTGACATATATTACTAGTTAACTAGATTATAAAGTTAAAATGTTGTCATTTTGAATTTTTTTTACTTTTCCTTTGATTTATTTTTGAAATCATGCAAGGAATTAGAAAAGAATTTTTATTTTTTGATATTTTACTATATATTAAAGATCTTTACTTATTTATGAAAAAAAAGTTTTTTTTAATGAATTTTCACCAATATTTTTTTTTTCAATAATTCTTCTAAAAAATGTAAAAGAAAAAAAAAATCTCCAAATTCAATTTGGCTTTGCAGTTATCTTAATCTTGGTGTTTTAAACATAATTTATTAGAAATTTATTGAAATCTATGCTTTGTATTAATTCGGGCGTTTATAGGTTAACATATACTACGAAACTCATACATAAAGCTCAAGTTAATTTTTTCTTAACAGACGTCTGAACGGTACTGAGCGATGAAACGAAACTGTAGGTTAAAATGATTTACCTGGTTTAGTCGCGCTGGATTTCGGCCATTGACGATTCCAGCTGGCAAACTAAATATAAATATTTTAACAGTTCAACAGTTTCGATTTCATAATATAAAATACATTCTAGACGATCTTCAGAAATAAATGCCAAGACTGTCAAAATAAACATCCTGAAACATTCATTTAAATATCAAATTACAGTAGAGGTACACATCGAAACGACACGCAGATGGCTTTTTTATTTTGTTTTTATTCAGTTTTGATTTCAATGAATCATAACAAATTCATTGCGCAATTTGTCTGCAGCGTCACGCCCATAATGTGACGGGCGAGAGCTTGTGTAATTCGCTCTAGAGTCTAATATCAAAAAGTATTTCTCGCATCCAAATAAATCAATATCGGAAGTACTGTTGCAGTTAAGAAAGCTGTTAAAGTGTAATCACTTGATTTTGATCGACTGATATTTGGCCGTTCATATATTACGTAAGCACCCAAGGGGGGGGAGAGGGGGTTTGCGATTTTCTTATTTTTGCTGACAAGGGGGGAGGTGGAGTATGAGTGATGCTTGCGTAAGACATTGAAATCACTTTATTTTCGAAAATCTCTTGTAACTTGCACAAATAATTTAATTTAAAAAAATTAAATTTGAAAAAAAAAGTTAAATTGACAAAAGAAAATTAAACTTGATTTTTGTAAGCTTAAACTTGAAATTATAAGGAAATTAAACTTACATTTTTTAAATTCATTTTAAGCCTAGTTGGAGTTTTTTATTTGAATAAGTCCTAAGATTTTTAAAATTAGATTATTACTGTTATACGTTTTGTAAAAAAGAGAACGGGGAGGGGGGGTTGCAGTTTGCTTACGTAATTATAAGAGGGGGGTTTGCTATTTGCTTATTTTTGCTGACAAGGGGGGAGGGGGGGGTCAAAAAATACCAAAAACATGCTTACGTAATATTTGAACGGCCCCTATTACGCATACGGATTCAAACTGGTAAATACGCGTCTATTTGATTACAAAAGTTGCATATTGTATAATTAAGTCCAAATTGTCTCGCAAGCGCAAAGAACTAGAATTGCCGAGTAGTGTCAACAGTGTTACTGGAATCTTAATTAATTAAGATAAACTATCATCACATTAATCAGGGTGGCTATCATTTTTGCTGTTTTGATCTTCCCCGACTTTTGCCGGTTTTATAAAAAATTTCCCGGACTTTTTACTTTCTCGTAAACGAAGTATACAGGGATGCCACTTGCAAAAATGAGGAAATCACGCGTGAATTAAAAAAAAAAAAAGCAAAAATGAGGAAATCGCGCGTGAATTAAAAAAGTTAAAATGTCAGAATCGCACGCGAGTAAAAAAAATTGTGAAGTAAAATTTCCATTTTTCATAACATTTATGCATGAATTTCATAAATTAATATAATATCTAATAAAATAATAATTTTTTTATTATTGAAATCAATGTTATAATACTTTTTAGAAAATAAGCTGACTGCATAAAAATGAGGCTTCCTCACACATACAACGCACAAATATATATATAATTAAAATTTGATTTTTAATTAATATTTTTGCCCAATAAAGCTGTGCATGAATATTAGAAACAGAAATCCAATCCAAATCACATATTTTTACATTTAAAAAATGTTAAACACTAGGATAGAATTTAAAATGTTTAAGTTAATAAAAAGTTAAATTACTGCATTCTTCTCACAAATTAAAAATTTTGAAAAATACTAACAATATTATTGATTTTATTACAATGCTGTTTTTTTACACTCAGATGCAGAGAATCTATAAATACAAAACATTTTTATTTTTAATATTTTCCCGCAGAAACATCTCTTTGGTAGTTAGGATATTATTATTTTTTTTAATTTTAACATTTCTTTTAGAAATAAGTTCAGAAGGTTGTTCCGATATAGCAACGGCAGTTTTATTTTTCAAATTTTGTATAAGTGGTTGCTCTAGTACTATTTGTACTAGTGGTTGCTATTTCGTTCTAGAGGATGTTGTTTTAATGACTGTTCTGAATGAATGCTTTTGACAGCTTCACTTTTACTTTTATCCTCAACTTTTCTTCTTTTGGAATCATTTACATTTTCACCACCATTAAAATTTGGTTCATGCAGTCTTTTTAAACCAAATGTTAGTTTTTTCTTATGATTCATCCTTTGTCTTTTAGTTGCATCTGCAGACATCTTTTTTTGCAGCTTTTTTTGTCAGAGCTTTTTCTTTACTGGCATTTAATTCTTTTAGTCTCTCTTCTCTTAATGATTTATTTTGTTTAAGTTTATCAAAGTAAACATTCCGTGAATTTCTTACATTTCTCACCAGTTTCGGATCAACTCTTCTTTGAGAAAGTCATGTTTGGAAAACGAGTCATGTATGGCCGATTTTTTTTTTGTGAGCGCAGCTCATACTTAATGCACTGCATAGCATCAAATGTTGAAACATTTAATCTATTGCTTCCAAGTGTAATCACATTATTCATTATGCTAAAGTTTATTTCCACTTTGGTTCCATGGAAACAGGTTAGCAAGGCAAGTGCCATCTTGAGAATAGAAGATATTTTGATGTATTCTCCACATCTCTCCACCATAAATCAACAGATTCTTCTACAATATCATTAAAATGATCATTTTGAAAATTATGTATTTCCGAATCATATGCTTCTTTTTCTGAATCTTGAACAACATTTGAAACATAGAGTGGCAGTTCTTTCATCAATTCTAATGCAACAGAAGTCTTTCTATTGCACAGAACCAGTGAAGATACTGCCTTTAAAAAAGCGTTAGCAAAAGGCATTTTTTCCACAAGCCACTTAGCACACCCAATGTATGCCTTAAATACAGATATCTTAAAATTTTTTATCGCAATCAATTGAGATTTCGGAGCCAACTTTATAAGTCGCTTTGCAGTATCCCCCACAAAGATTGAAGATAAAGAAAGAAGAAATATCCGCGGAAATCGCGGATTTATTTAAAAAAAAAAAAAAACGTTCAGCGGAAAAGTGGCATCCCTGAGTATACAAAGAGAAAGTATTGTAATCGTCAAAAAATTCGAACTCGAGATTTAGGGGTCTATTATGGTACCCCCGGTTGGGTTGGGTTCCGCACGTTAACAAAGGAACCCAACCCAACCGGGGGTACCATAATAGACCCCTTTGACGAATCTCCGCGTTTTAGACCTCCCTGAGTCCGAAAAACACAATTTTAGAATTATGTCTGTTTGTGAACACGATAACAGTTAGAGCTACGGGACTGAAATTTGGTATGTAGTCTTTACACATAATTTGTAGGTTTCTATCAAATTTTGGACAAAATCCGCCTACGGAAAGTCTGTCTGTCTGTCCATGGCCATGTGAACACTATAACTCAAAAACTTGAATAGCTAGATGGATAAAATTTGGTACACAGTTTTATCATCATGAATGTAGGTCCGTATAAAAGTTTGAACCAAATCCGTCGAAGGGTTGATGGTCTGTATAATCGCATACTTGTAAAAATTATATCTCCTAAACCCTTTGGTTTAGATAAATAAAAATTGGTATGACGGTTTCTAACATTAATTATAGATCTGTGTCCACATTTCGTTTCAATCGGTTAAAAAAAGCCGTTCAAATTGCATATTCAATTTTTTTACGTGCGTACTGGAAGTAATCTCTGCGCATGCGCAAGCTATTCAACGATAGCGAACGAAGTCATTTTCTCTTGTTTTGTTTTCGCTCGCGCACGCCCTCGCATTATCGGAACTTGCTAATGTGACAGAAAATAAATATTGCTACGTTTTAATACATATGCATCTTTTTGAATATGATTGTTCACTTAAATATTTTACAATCACTATAATCTACAATGAAAAACCTTCTGATAGTCATTACATTCTGGCTTAAAGTACGTTCGAATTTTTTATCCACGCAGGGGAGGGAAATGACACATTTTTGAGAAGTATACGAGAATGTTTAGGGGAGGCTACTCCCGCTGGTTTCGGAGGTAGCCCATCAACCATAGAAAAAAAATCACCTACACATTGGCAGTACTAAGTATTTATTCGCCATACTAAGTTTTCATTCAAACCAGTATGGTTTGAATAAAAAAGCAAAATGTTTGAAAAAGATTTATTTAAACTTTTAAACAATAAACCGTAGACTAACTAATACATTTTTACAATGAACAATTCTACTGTACCGAATTTTCCCGGAGTTTCTGATTAAAAATGTAAACTTAACAAAATCTTAAGAATGATCAAAATCTCAATAAAAACATACGTTGCAAAATAAAACATAAAAAGACAAAAAAAAGAGAAAAAAATGTAAGTTTTCTGATGTTTATAAATTACTAGCAGTACGCGCACGGCGTTCCCCATGGAATCAGGACTTCAAAAAAGTGTGTGCCCAAATAGCAAAAAAAGTTTGTCTAAAAGGTTTTGGAAACCTTGTCTTCAGCAAGGGTAAAGTGCTGTCACAAAGGGTTCCATGACAAGGGTTGAACCTTTCGGCAAGGTAGCGGAAAGGTTCGCTAGTCAACAAGAAACAAGGTTTTCTGTAAGGTTTCTAGTAAGATTTCCCCGAGCTTTTATCATTAGCTTGTTTCAGGCTTTCCTCAAGCTTGTTTTAGGCCTTTCAAAAGGTTGTTAAAAGCTCTCCTTCGGCGGAAAAAATAGAACCCAGCTCCGAATCCGTACTCCTACAGAAGGGTTCCCCCCTTCAAAGCCGTGCTCCTACAGAGGGGTCCAACCCATTTTATATATATATATATATATATACCCCTTATCCCGTCGTCATCTTAGTCCAACTTTGAGTTATCTGTACGTCAATTAATTAGAAATCTTAATTATTAATTAAAATTAATTTGATTAATATAATTTTTAATTGAACTTACTTGTAGGATTTCGTTGCAAATTGTGACAAAACTTCACACTCCTCCGAGCCGGGGATCGAACCCGCGTTCGCAGTGTTGGAAGGCAAACGCAATAACCACTACACAGGATGGGACAGGCAGTTCATAAAAAGCTTTCCGACATCAATTTTGCGGGAATGGTTTCCGAAACGGTTTGCGCGGAAACGCTTTCGCGTACTTGTCGTTCAAACCTTGTCGGTGAGGTAGTTCATAAGAAGCTTTCCTATGTAAACCTTGCGGCAATAGTTTCCGAAACGGTTTGCGCGGAAATGCTTTCGCGGACAGCCTATGGAAAGTGAAATGGCAACCTTTCTGCAACCTTCTTTGCTGCCTGTGTGTGGGAAGGGAAATGCCCACAATGACACGAAAAAGTTTTGAAAACGAAATCAAAACAAAAGATACATATTATTGATTTTCCCGCTTATTTTTCTTTGCGGTAATGGCATTTATCAAAACAGAAATATAATATTTTTGCTTTTACCTCTTGACAATGAGGCAAATGTAATGACGTCACGAAAGCATATGACGTCATCTGCCGCGAAGAAGGTCACGTTGCAACAATGCATTCTGGGATGGTCCGGAGAAGCTCTCGCTGTTAAATTTCGCTAGCGGAAAAACTGTTTGAACCGATCAGGGGAAAATTAATTTAAAAAAAAACGAAAAAAGATATTTTAACAGTTCTTGTTAAAAAACCGACATAAGCGTTCCATTTATAAGCTGAAAAAAAAATTAAATTATAGAGATGTTAGAACGTCAGATGCGATAATTTAAAGAAATCTTGATTAAAAATTACCATAAAAGTGACTATTTTTCAAAAATTTCTCAAAATTCAGTAAATTACATTAGACGTACAAAACAAACTTCATTAGAACGGAAATCGTTTGTTCTTTCCGATGGTGTAACTGTTTTTTCCGTACAATTATTTGAAGCCATGATATTGAGAAATGAGTGCGAAAAATCACCCCAAAAGACACAAAATATTAAATAAAAAAATTTCTAGATTAAATTTCAAAATTCCGGCTTCGAGGTGCATTCAGTCACCATAATGACTACGTGTGTGCCAAATTTCATGGCTGTAAGTGCGATAGATTCGTCTGGACATCGCAGACAAACACACACACGCACACAACATTGCCTTTTATAAGTATAGAAAACACAGAAGCATAATACTCTGTCACACGAATCAAATCGTTTGCAAAAGAAAAAAAGCAATTTTTTATTCCAACCAACTTCCTTTAATATGGTTCAAAAAGTACAATATATAAAGAGCAATAAATAAAATAAAACATCAAAGACAAAAAAGAGAAAAAAATGCAAGAACTTATAAATTAAAACACCGGAAGTCGCGTATATCTATACTTATAAAAGGCAATGTTTGTGCGCGTGTGTGTGTTTGTCTGCGATGTCCAGACGAATCTATCGCACTTACAGCCATGAAATTTGGTACACAGGTAGTCGTAATGGTGACTGAATGCACCTCGAAGCCGAAATTTTAAATTTTAATCTAGAAATTTTTTTATTTAATGTTTTGTGTTGTTTTGGTTGATTTTTCGCACTAATTTCTCAATAGAATGATTTCGAATAATTGTACGACAAAAATAGATAGACCATTGGAAAGAGCACGCGATTTCCGTTCTAATGAACTTAGTTTTGAATTTCTAACGTAATTTACTGAATTTTGAGAATTTTTTAAAAAATAGTCAGTTTCACCATCTAAATGTTAGATTTGTTTTTAAATTTGTTGCATCCGACTTTCTAATAACACTATTATTTTCACTTTTTTTCAGCTTATAACTAGAACGGTTCTGTCGGATTTACAACAAGAACGGTTAAAATATCTTCTTCCGTTTTTTTTTAAATTAATTTTTTTCTGGGCCGTTGAGAGTTATTTTTCTCGATCGAGTTTCCTCGCGCGGTACTTCTTCGGAACGTTGATGCCAATTTTGATTGGCGGACGCGTAGGATACGCCATGACCTTCACCTGAATGAATTACTTCGATTATTATTTTCGGATTTGATTTATATTTTGCTTGCTGCATAATAATCATTTTCATAATAATCATATTGTTTTGGATTAACGTACTCTGTATTATAGCGCGAAAAAAAAATAAGCAGGAAAATAAAAAAATGTGTATCTTTAGTTTGATTTTGTTTTCAAAACTTTTTCGTGTCATTGTGGGAAGCTTTTTTTTTTTTTTTTTTTCATTTTGATAAAGTCCTGATTCCACGGGCAACGCCGTGCGCGTACTGCCAGTATGAATAATAATGTAGAAAAAATAAAATTCGCGAAAATTGGCAAAAAACACCCGAATTTACCACTTAAAATTGAATAAATAAAAATTTAATTTGGAATTTTAAAAAAGTACTGCGGCTTTAGCTCCCCTCTTGTGCTAATCCATCATTTTGCCAAAATTTGGTCTCATAAGTCAAAGGGCATAAATAAAGAACAACAACAAAAAACGAACATTCATGCATAATTACTAAAAAAAATTGTTATTATATATATATATATTAATAACGTCTGTCAAATACTTTGAAGATCCCATAATTTAGCAAAATGATCGGTATTCATAATGTCTTGCAACACTCAAGAGAAAAAAAGCATACACAAAATTAACAAAATATAGATTATATAAAAAAAATTTAAAAAAAAAAAAAAAAAAAAAAAAATAAAAAAAAAAATAAAAAAAAAAAAAAAAAAAAAAAAAAATGCCGAAAGAAAATATTAGCACTTGCATCCCAATAGTAAAAAAATTAAAATATATCCCATAAAAAAAAATGCTGAAAGAAAATATTAGCACTTGCATCCCAATACTTCATAATTCAAGGAAAATATCTCCAGAATTGGAAAAACAAACTAATTCTGGTATAACTAAAGTGAAGATTTATTTTTTCCCCCTCAAAACGGGACACCTACTAATTTTCGGGAAATAGCATGAGTAATCAAGAAAATGCATATTTTTCTTCAGTTTTTATTTACTAAAAAAAAGAAAGCACGAAAGCAGACTTGAAAATAATTTAGGTAATCTTGTATATTTTTGAAAAGACATTTTTGCTTTAGTATTCTTGGTATCGATTTTAAAAAAAGAATGAAATTCTTGGCAATATTTCTTAAAATTTACTTTCGTAATTAGCGATACTTCAAGAATTGCGACTTGTGTAACTGTGTTTTTCCGCTCATCCACAATTTATTCATAAGAGAAAAGTGCCGGACAGACAGAATATATCCAATAATTATACGAAATTCGCATTATTTGAATGATTGGTGTCAAAGTATTGAACAATTTCACCCAACGATTTTCGGTTGAAATATACATAGTTTTTCATTTTGTCACTTACTGCTGTGTAATATAGTAAGAAACAAATGACAGCTAGCAGGCCACTGACCGACTTGGATATGTGTGACACGTATTATAGTACACGTATATCCCGTCATCGCCATGTTACTAGATATTATCATCAGATTTTTTTTCTTTCTTTTCTTTTTTTTTTTTTTTTTTTCAATTTTTCGCACTTTTTCTCAAACTGTTACTGTGGTTACCCTCTCTTACGGAAAACGGGACAATTCAGCGTCCCAAAATGGTTGGGGACAAGCTACCTAAAAACGGCACATATGGTCACATTAGATATAACTCCTATTTGATATTAAATCATCATAAAAACAGGCAATAGTGTGGATGCTAACTTGTAGATAGATAAAGATAAATTTACGATCTCGTAAGCTATCTGAATTTCTTTGACATATAGCTAAATCCCGATTCTTATTCCACATCCGAGTGCCGATTATGCTATAGATTTTCATCTCAAGAACTATCATATAATTTAACTTACTAAAAGGAACGCGAGCAGCAGCAGCAGCCAGTGAAGACTTTGTGCGTGTGCGAAGCCACGGCCGCGATGGACCACAATCTTCGATGCATGACAAATAGAGAAAAGAAATTAAACATAATAGAATGCTTTGACCAAATATGAAAAAGTTACATAAGGCTTAACAAAATAAGGAGAATTCCATCAGGTAATAATGTTAGGAAAAGGAAAAAAAAAAGAAAGGAAAGGAGGAAAGTAAAAGAGGGAGTTTGTTACCAAACGTTGACACTGCTATTGCTGCCGCGATTGTGTTCATAGCCGAAATTTCGGTCCCTCGGAAATTTAAATGTAAACATCTCTCTTCCTGGCAAGTGCGCAGAAACGCGAATGGCATATGTTTTTGACTGTCAGTAAATGACCGATTTTCATTGGTTGCCAAACGGCGTTTCATTCTATTTATAAAGAAAAAGATCACCGAATTGCCGCGGCCAATAAGAATTATCGAAATAAAATATTTCCCTGAGTTTTAGAATAATTTTGCCTGCGTTCTCCCGAAATACCCTGACTATTCCCGGTTTTCCGGTCATCTGGCACCCTGTTAATGCATCTTTCAGAATCGTTAATTTAGCATCTTGGATGAAATGATAGCTATTTGATTCATTTTATAACAGTGTTTAACCCATTCTTGTACCCTCTAATTAGATGACCCTTTTCTGTTTTGGGAATGAGCAATATGATTCAACTAAGAGGTCGTCGATACTCAGACCCGCCGAGAGAAGCCGGCAGGAAGGGCATAATCACAGGGGCCCGTAACCTATAGAGAATGTATGGTGGAGAAGTGTTTTTCGATTTCGTTCAAAAATGGGGGATAGTGGGGGGCAGGCGACCCTTGATGGCATATCTAGCCGTCATAACCTATCAAATGAAAAAAAAAAAAAAAAATGTCGAATTCCGTCGGGTGGTTGGGGCTGGGGGGATTTCTACAAAGTTTTCCCCATAGACAATGTACAGAGGATAAATGTTTTTTCGATTTCGTTCGAAAATGGGGGGTGGGGTGGGGCGCAAGCGACTCTTGATGACATATCTAGACGTCATAACCTTCCGAATGAAAAAAAAAAAAAAATCGTCGAAATCGGTCGAGTGATTGAGGCTGGCGGACTCGGTGATTGTTTTTCTACCAAAATATTTTATATATATATATAGATAGATACACTATATGCCCAAAAGTATCCGGACACTTGCAGATTTTCACATTTTTTAGAATTTCTCCGGAATGGTTTAACCGACTGCCTTTAAACTCTGGACACGTAAAGAACAGACAATAACTCACATTTTACATTGAAGATTCGGTCCTGAGGGCAATTAGGGGGCCGTCTACAAACTGATGAAGACAAAAACGTTTTTGGCCCACCCCACTTCACAGAATACTGATAACAAGATGAAACTTTCAGAAATGGTAATGTCTAATTTGCATAATATTTACAGGAATTTTTGTAAACTCAGTGCAAATATTTGGGAAGATATAACGGTTTTCTCAAAAAGTCTCAAATTTTCCCACCTATTTTTTGCTTATAACATGCAGAGTTTTCTGTTATATTATACGAAACTTACAGAAAAGATGACAATATGTTAGAGAAGCATTTGTGTAAACCTTTGGAAAAGAACTGTTGAATATTACAGGAATTATGAGCATTTTTAGTAAATAGTGTTTTACTGCGCATGCGCGAAACATAGTGTAATTTTTCTTTCACAACTTTAAAGCCAGATATATAGGGCAACTTATATAAAAACATTCAGTTCAATATCATTAGTATTCAGAAAGATATCGGCATTACAACGAGCAGAATTTTAGCTCCTGTCGAAGAGAAGCTAAAAGATGAGGGGTTGTACCTAAATTGATATTTTTTAAACTCATATCTTTAAATAGTTATATTTAATTGTATAGTGGTTAGAATTTGCTGAATGCCCATGAACACATCTAATATTCGTAACGAATAAAAAATATATATATGTAGAATTATTAAAATATTTTAAGAAAAGGAATTAATTGGATAAAAAATCGTTTCGCCATAAAATAAATATATTTAAAA
>BGPR01021482.1:0-26422 GCA_013235015.1 Araneus ventricosus
TTTTATTTAGGAAAAACAAACGTAGTCTTTTATTTTTATTAACAAAAGAGGAAAATGTTTAAACGAAACACTTTCAGCGTGTTCAGAACTATCATGAACTGAAAAAAAGAATGTTCATTACACCTAAAATCGACTTGCACTTTGTAACACTTCTACTAAGATAATATTTGCAAGTATTCTACATCATCAATCATTCGAAATTAGCTATACCGAACACTCATTCCCAACCGAACACGCCATTCATCCTTTTCCCCCTAAAACTTGGTGGAGCTCAGCCAAGCCATAGCGAGCAGTTGGGAAATGCGTAACAAATCCAACCCCTTTCTGCTCTATTCATCTCCCCCGCTTCTTCCAACGACACAGGATCCTCCAAAAGCTCCACCAAGCTTGTTCCTAATTAAAACCAAAGAGGGCTGAATTTCGGAATCATTTAATCATTGATTACGGTGCACGAACCCGGCTTCATCCCGTGACTCTGGCAGTCTCTATTCCGTGAGCGAGAGAGAGAACAAAATGCAGCAGGCCTTTCTGCTCGCTTCTTGGACATTCTCCAACATAGCATGAAAAGCCAGTTCTCGCCTTTGGCAGAGATTGTCATAAACGCGAGCTGACAGGGTGGAAGAGACCGATGGGCCCAGACGAGCAGGAAGGGGGCTTACATCGTGGGCATTGCGGGGAAGAGGGATCTAAGATCAACAGCAGAAAGTTGTTGAGATACTGCTGTTGGCGAGTTAAAATTCTGGTGGAAGTAGGACTGTGTAGTTAATTAATTTAATGTCGGTAGACATTGATCAAAATATTAATTATCACGCCATGATAAATGCTACGAGTTGTTTCATAAAATTATTACAGTAATTGAGTGAAGGTATGTTTGTCAGGGATATGCATGCTGTTTCGGTGTATCAAACATGTGACGTGACATTTAATTAGCTTTTAAGACAAGAATTCATGCATGAATTCGACATGTGATATTTGGCACTAAAATATCATAATTATTAAAATTCCATGATACTTCGCTATTTACGAGTACACTAATTTCATATTTACATATTTAATATATATCGATGCAGAAATAACTTCCTTATATTATTATACATGTGCAGAAAATAAACCTTATTTATCTACCAATTTAATTGAAAAAGCATTAACGCCCATTTAAATTACTTTTGTATGTCCTAGTGGCACGTAGAGAGGAAAATAAATGTAATGCCTTTAAAGCACCTTCTATTGAATTATGTTTTATAACTAATCACACTTTGTATAAAAGGCGATATAATGAAAGCACTTAAGCATTGAAAGAGGTATCGCGAATTTCTTAATTTCTTGGCATATTAAAAAATGCTTGTTGCTTACATGAGACTGAAATCTGCTGTTGAAGAAATAATCCTAGGAATATTTCCAGAATGTTACCATTTCTGACTGAAATATCGAACATATCATCAGTATACTATTCAAGCCTAATACTACATTTTGTAAGAAAGTGATTAATATTTGAAACGCATATCTATTCAGTGCTGTAGTTTTCCCATTGTCCGAGAACTTTTGTGATTTAACTCTTTAACGTTCATGGTTTCGCAGTGAAACCACACACACACTGAGCTTTTTTTTTTTACTCCGCATCGGCGAAACTTTTCATAATTTTTCTTTCATACCTTAAGAGCCAGATATATAGGCCAACTTATATAAAAATTCCAGTTCAACAGCTTTAGTATTCACAAACATATCATCAGCATTGCAAAAGCTAATTTGCTTTCGATCTATGAGAAGCAAAATGATGAAGGCTCTTGATATTTTTAAAATTGAAACTTCGAAAGAAATATTGAAATTTATGAAGGTTGAATATCCTGAATACTCATGTATACTTATAAATTAAATACTTAATTTCGATGTAACTTATTTGGAGGAATCAATGGTTTCACTGTGAAATCATAAATTTCTTGAAAATAAAGATGCCATTTTTTTTCTTTTACATATTTATTATCAGTTTCATATCTAATACTCAGTTTTGAAATAAATTTTGCAATTTTCAAAACAACGGAACATGCAATGAAGTGTAAAGGATTAAGCCCTTCTAGGTCAGATTTTTTTTCCGAATTTCCGACCCAAAAAACTCATTTTTTTATTGCTGAAAATTAATATATATTCTATTCTGAATTTGAAAATGCAAAATATTTTTGTCCGAAAGCAGGTTTTGTTTGACCTACTGGTGATCATACATATGATAACCGTTCACTGATCTCCAGTTTTCCCTGCAATGCACGCAAGTTTTGAATTAAAGCAAGGGCTAGTTAGTATCTCTTAGCACTATTCAGAAATGCAGAAAATAATCGTGGAATATAACGAATGCGTAAGTAGCGACGAAAAAACAATGCAATTTTTTTCTTCGTCGCATGACATGCGACGCACCGTACGGTCACAAAAAAGCCGAACGTATGACGTACGACGCCGAGCAAGAAGGGGTTAATAGCAAATATGAATCATTCCTCCGCATTGCTTTTAACAAATGACGTCACTTTCTTCACTCAACTTGATAGTTACCCATCTCAAAAGTTGGTATTACTAAACAACTAGTCTCTCCTTCTACTGACTGAATGAGATTTTCACATGGATTGATATTCAGAATCCAATTTTACAATGTTTCTCCACCTACTACCCTATTCAGCCGATGTTTAAAATATTTGGTAGTTTAGTAAGCTCCAAGCAGCTGTAGTACGAGCCACAAGAGTCTTCGTGGCCCTGGTGATCTCTGCATGCGCAAGAGATTATTCGATTTCGGACTTCAACGGATGCAGTGGTTTTAAAAATTTTGAACGGCCGTCGATTATTTTAAACGACGGACAAACGACACATTTACCCTTTAGTGCCGATCGACGATATATCGTCGTTCGCAACACTTGCGAAAAATGCCAACGACGATATAACGTTGCGTATGCGATGGCGCCTTATTATTTGCATCGTGAGAGAACTCTATATCAAAATATATTGATAAAAAGTTATAAATGGGTTTATTAATATATTCGATGTATTAATAATATTCGATTAATATTATATATTAATAATATTAATATATTCTAACATTAATAATATTCGATTTATATTATATATTAATAATATTCGATTACGTAAGTTAATATTCGATTTTTCTGATTTTCATAATGTTTTATATTTATGCTATTCTTGTGATTTTCAACAAATATTGAAATACAATTGGCATTAATTCATTCTTCCTTCATTTTGTAATATGCACCTTTTTGAATTGTGTAAACATCATTCTTATTATGTTTCTTATGAGCGTTTTCCTAAATTTTAGCAAATTCATTAAATTGGTCCGGCATTCTTCGCATAGGTACTTTCTGTCGGCACTAAAAGGGTTAAATGTTTTGTAAATACGGTAAATATAATTTAAATTCTGTCTATTAAAGGTATTTTGAACATTAACGTCTTAAATATTGTGAAACGAAAGGCTACGATAAAGTACCAAAATTTCAACGAACGAATTGACGAAAGGTCCAAGTTTAGTAAATTTCTAAAGGTTTTCAGAATCTTTTGTTTTATTTTTTGCATTTCGCCTTTGATATTCTTGTTTCTTCGTCTTCACCCTTTGTAATTATTTTCTAACCAAGAACTTCCTATAAAAATAAAAAATTCCACAGCATCTTTTAAAGAAAAGCGTGACAAAAATATGTTAACACATCATGTAACACACTGATTTCGTTCGAATGAAAAACGAGTGTCTGCGATTTATTTTGCAATATATTTCATGCAGTATCAAAAAATTGTCAGTCATATGACATCTATTAAATTATTCATTCACATTAAAAAGGATGCCCACGCTTTCCATTAGTTTTTTATTTGTAAAAAACTAATGGAATTTTAATTATTATAAAAATTTATTACTAAAAAATTTCTTTCAAAATAGAATGAAGACAAAAATATTTATATAAATTACACACAAAAAATAATAATAAATAATTCTAAAGGAATTTTGAAAAAGATTGAAAAATTGTAACTGTTATTCTAACACATTTAATTAATAATGGTCTGGGAAACAGACCATTATTAATAATGGTCTGGGTATTTTCCAAGTTTTTAGAGATATATCTAGCATTTTTCACATTTTAAATTGTAAATAACTTGAGATATTTCTTGCTCCATTTCTGTAAAGGAACTAAAACATTTCATGCTCCTTTCTCTTTCATATTTTATTTTTTATTTTCGTTAATTAAATTCATCAACTAATTTTTTTATTAAAATATATATGTTATGTATTTACTTAAATGTGTTTTTTAAAGAATGTATAATTAAATTAGAGCACTCTCTTTAAAAGTTATTTCTATAAGCATTTAAAAGAGTGTTACAGCTTAAAAGGAGTGTTATAGCTTAAAAGATATCTCTTGTAATTTTGTAAACTCAAATCTACATGTTAATTAAGATATTAATTTCGACTTCATCGTCTCGCAACGGAGTTTTGATTTAGACAATTCAGACGGAGGTGCATGAAGAATGTTCGGATGGCAAGGGCAGCTCACTCTCTAAATTTCTACCCCAAAGAAACATGATTTTTAGGTAGATTCCTTATAGAAAGTCTACCTATTTTTATTTAGGACCGCACTTGCACCATATTATTTTAATCTTTTTTATAGAGCACACACCCTGGATTAGTGGAAGAATTGAGACTAGAAACCTTCATCTTCCGCGAACAGCATCACTCAACACGCAATGTTACATCAAGGTTGTTTTGTTAATGTTAAAATCGAGCTTGATTACAATAGCTTTTATATTTATTTATTAATTACAATTTTAAAATGTTTAAAATTTCATTATCAGATAATAAAAGTCAAATTTGCGCAATCTAAGACTTTGCGTTATAAATTGAAATGCCACTATCTTTCAGCATTTTATACGTACTACCTATGTGCATTATATATGTGTTCAGTTACACTAGATGATTTATATTTTGCATATAGTGTACTTGTACTCGTATGTGCTGTTCATATAGCCTAGATATCCACTCTTAGAAGGATTCTTAACCTCCGAAATGTAACTAGTACATACATAGTTGTGCCCCAGCTAGCCGAAGCCGTGCGGTCTAAACGACGAGTCGTACAAAGCAACACTACCCAAACAATTCAACTTTCAACATTTAAATTTTCTATTTGCAAAGGGATGAATAGAAACAAATAAAAAGAAAATTCAAAGTGGAAAAGCAAACGTTAAACAATTCTTTGACAATATCAGAAAAGGCCAGATTAAAAAAATTCAATTTTCAGTAAGTCTTTGAGTTCTTTGCTTTGCAAATTGCTGGGCCAAGACTGCCTCAAATAAGCGAACTTCTGACATTCAAGGAGAACATGAAAAATAGAACCCTCGGCTCTTATACACGGGCATTGGGGGCATTGGGCATTAACACCATAGCTGTTAAAAATTTGATTTAAGAAAAGATCGGCATTAATTCGTTTATAGTCCACTTTGCTTAGCAATGAATAGGTCCATCTAGCTTTAGAACCACTTGACCAACGTTCTTGCCATGCCTCCAGAATTTCCTTCCGAGCCGCATTATTAATTTGGATTCTAGAAGGACAAAGTCAAGGCCATCTTTGCCAATTGATCGGCACGTTCGTTTCCTTCCAATCCCTGAAGAGACCTTATCCAAATTAACTGGGTATCCCCTGAATAATCCTTTATGTCATCCTTGATTTCATTAATACTTACTCGTCTCTCATGCATCAAAGCCAAGGACATAAGTGCAGATTGGGAGTCTGAAATTATTTTCGCTTGCCTTAGTTGTCTTCTAATAATATATTTTACAGCTTGCCGAATTGCCACAGCCTCAGCCATAAAGACCGTCGCCTCATCAGATGGTCGAAATAATTCCGAGTAAATCTTATCATTTGCTTGGAAGTGAAAGAGGGCACACCCAACTCTGTTCTGGATTTTCGAGTCATCAGTATATATAACGTTTCCAAAGATTTGGCTCTCATCAAATATTGACCAGCCAATTTTGACCACCTCTCATGAATGCAGCTAGTAATACTTTTTACGGTTATCGTACTCATAATATGTATATTTACATTTTACCTTTGGTCCGAAACGACACAGGTAACCAAATTTTAATACAATTTTTTTCTAATGACCTTTAACCGGTGTAACGCGATTACTGACACATCCCAAGTTCCCAATAATCTTACCTTTTAGCAAAAATTAATAAACGGAGGTTAGTAGCGAACTCCGTATAAAGCCCTACACATCGTTGGCATTTTAAGAAGAGTGTAATAACTAGGATGGAATAGGTAGGATTCGTGCTTTGGGTGTCATTCCTAGATGTTGTGAAACTGAAAATTTATTTACTTGCGTTTAAGGAATAAAACCCATTGCAACTCATAAACTAATGAAAACTTAAGCTGAAAATCCATAATTTCATACATGAAAAGACCTTCTGAAAGCGCCTATTACATTTTCCCAGTCTTCTTTCTTAAAATAAAACTTATTCAACGGAATTTTTTTCTAGCTCGGGAAGATACTGTGTGTGCTTGCAGAATACTAAATAACCAATTATAGAATAAATAAAGCCATTACATTTAAGTATCAACTTAGATTATGGTGTTTAGGGAAAATAAAAATTTTCCACTTTCTCAAGCAATTATAACAAATAAAAGAGAGTTGGAACATGCAAATGACAAACTACACTCAATTAAACCATTTATAACTATGCGGCCTGTTTTAGAAATCCAAGGCTTGGATCTAGAGTTGACTTTTCTCCGCATCAGCCACACACCTTACATGCACACGTATCTACTTTTTGGCGAACAGGTACCCAACTGCTCTAATTGTAGTGTGGTCAACTGCTTTGTACATTATTTAACTGAGTGCCCTAGTTTTAATTATCTTCTTGCCACATAGTTTCAGACATCAGTTTTAAACCTTACAGATGGGTGAAAAACAAAACCCTAAACTATTTGAATTTCTTTATGTCCATTGGCTTTTTTCACAGTATTTTAATTTTTGCCGTTTTACCTTTGACGCAATTCATTTTAATCGAAACGTATTATTTTTATATCACTAGAATTTGATTTTAACTTTTATCATTATATCCACCTTGCTTTTGGTGCAATGAATTTTAAAAATATTTAAAGAAAATTATTTTTATTACTAAAAAATCATGGATTTCCTGATAGAAATTCACCTTCCTCATCATATTACCACACTGTAATTAAAGCCCTTCGTCTGAAATGACATGTCTAACTGGTACATGTAATTAAAGCATTTTTTAAAATTTAAATCTGTAATGAATTCAAAGTTGAAATTAATTTTAAATAAATTAGTTCAGTTATATTAACGTCCCATTTCCTGATCCGTTGTCAGCTGATGAGGACGAAACATGCCAAAACAAACTTTCAGCTAGTGGAATGACGTCTGACACTCGATATCAGATTTAACGACCACATATAAAGCAGACTTTTAATGGACTAGGGTTTCGAACCTGGAATACTCCCGTGCCGAATCCGAGACCTTAACACCTGGCCATCGAGCCCCAATTTAACCCCTTAACAGTTTCATTTTCTTTGCTATCTAATAAGATGATTCCTTCTGTTTTGGAAAGGGGCTGTCGTGTTCATTCATCTCAGAAGGATGTGATACTTGAGATGTTTATGGATCCTACGTAATTTGTGTAAAATTATAAGCTAATTATTGATTAAATTTTAGTTTTAAGACTAAAAATACGATAATTCGATACACGAGTATTCTCGGGCTTTTAAATTAAGCGGTTAAAAGTCAAAAATCAATAA
The DNA here is from genome assembly GCA_013235015.1 of Araneus ventricosus. NCBI lineage: Eukaryota > Metazoa > Arthropoda > Arachnida > Araneae > Araneidae > Araneus > Araneus ventricosus. The sequence continues at coordinate 7,788 of BGPR01021482.1, forward strand.
GATAAAGGTATCTCGAGTGTAATTTATGTGAAATGTAATAATCAGTGTTCCGAATAGGATACGTCATCTAAATAGAAAGTTAAATGGATTGTAGATAGGAAGCTAAATAGATTGGAAATAGAGAGTAAAAACAATCAACTAGAAAAATTAGAATAAATTTAAAAATAGAATCTTAACTTAAAGTTCAAACAAGAACAACAAAAAATTTTATTTATAAACAATAAAATTTAGAAAATAAAATTAAATAAAATATATACCATGTTTAATTAACTCGCAAAAACAACGGAAAAACAAAAAACAGAGAACAATGTAAATCAGTATATCGATATAGATTGGAAATAGAATAGATTACCAAGGTGATAGGTAATAAAAACGTTAAAATCACAAGAAAACATGTTTTTATAACAGTAGTGTAACGCAACATAATTTCTCTTTTTTTGTATCCGGTAATCATAATTGCAATATCTTTACAAAAAAATTCCACAACCATATAAAATATATTTATAGTGGCATTTTCATATAAGAAAATAAATCAGTTTCGAAGCAATACCCCTCCCCCCCCCCAAAAAAAAAAATCCTTTGTCCTGTTACATGCACCGGACTTATCCCATTTCTCTCCTAAAACACCGAAGCCTAACCCTCCAACAGTCTTTGTTCCCCAAAACTTAACATTTCCCAGGAAACGGCTGGTTTCACACGAATATTACTGAAACCAAATCCCAGAAGGGAGCCAGCCTGAAGTTTCGGAATCGGGGCCCTCTCTCTAAGAAAAGGAAGGGGGGAAGGATGGGATTTTCCTTCCATTAATTAAATATTTTAGTTCGGAAAAGGGGAAAGTTTGACTTTACGCTAGTTTGCGTTTGTTGTGCATTTGCACACTGATGGTGGAGAAAGGGTTGGGCAGTTTGGGGTGGATGAGGGACTTCAGATTCGGGGGATGCAATGACTCTGAATTCTTAATGGATGGGAGAGATTTGAAAGGGAAGGCGGCGGCAGAAACTTGTTGCTTCGGTTCCAGTGTTATTGCACTCTGAAAAGATTTGGAACCAATTTAAAGAAACTTGCTCATTTGCCGAAGTCATCGAGCTGGCTTTCATGGAGGTATCTTGCCATGCTTAAAGGATTTAATAGAAATCGCCGCCTGGAGAGCATTTAGGGTAATGATGGTAATCTGACTGTGGAATTTTAAGTTCATTAGGATGTTTCTGCTTCAAACCCTCTGGTTAATTAAATCTTTCTGGCAAAAGTACTACAGGTATTTTAAATCAAGTTCTCTCTCTAAAGTCGTACTTAGTTGTCTAGACTTGATATTTGACTTTGTAAAATGTAGACTTTTCTATAGTGTGGGAGAAATAAATTAAACATGGTAAGACATGAACTTTGGAAAATTATTCCTAATTCTACGAGTGGCTAAATTGCATCTCCCAATGATTACGACTTGTAATAAAATTGTAAATATTTTTCAGCGCTCAAAATCATAATTAAAAGAATAATTACAAAAGCTCAAGAGTTTAATAAATTTGTTCTATATTTTAAAAAATATTTTTGAGAAGTTAAAATTAATATACAATCATATTTTGATAAGCAGCAACCTCTATGGATATACCATTTGAAATATTAGAAACAAGATGACTGTTTAATAGAATTTGTTTAAAATTACTTTTCATTGAAAAAAGTTTCAAATTTTAGATAATGAAATGTGTGGAGGATTAATCTAGTGTAGAATGTTGAAGTTGTTCAGCAATCTGTCTGCATGGCATTTAGGGTAATTATGGTAATGAGTCTGAAGAATTTTAAGCTCATCAAGACATTTCTACTTCAACACTCGTTGGTTAATAAATCTGTCCGCCTAAAGTATTACAGGTATTTTAAATTATGTCTCTTTAGTATAGATTAAATTTGAAATGTGTGGAGGATTAATCTAGTTTAGAATGTTGAAGTTGTTCAGCAATCTGTCTGCACGGCATTTAGGGTAATTATGGTAATGAGTCTGAATAATTTTAAGCTAATTAGGACATTTCTATTTCAACACTCATTGGTTAATAAATCTCTCTGTCTAAACTATTACAGGTATTTTAAATTATGTCTCTTTAGTATAGATTAAATTTAAAATTTGATTTCGTAAAATATATTTTCTGGCTCTACTGGAAACAAATGAAACAATCTAAACATAGTAAGATATGAAAATATCAAAAATTAGCGTTTTCAAAAGTTCCTCTGATAATGGCTTGTAAAAAAATAACTTTCTAATATTTCAACGCATAAAAATGTAGATATTTAAATAGTTTGTAAAAAAATATTGTAATAAGTTGTTCAAAAATTTAATGTGATAAATTTATATGTATTTTGAAGTTCTTTGTGTGAAATTAAAATTATTACAATAACATATATTTAAAGCTCCTGCAAATATAAAAATTTTGTTGTTGTAAATAGGGTACGGTTTATCAGAATTAATCAAAAATTATAATAAAATGGTAAAGCCTTTCTAGTAATAGACACACTTATTAATGTCTTAAACGAAAGAAGGCTTAGTGTTCTGAAGATGATATTGACTTCATTCTGAGAATTCATTTTATAACCTGATTTTAAAGAATATTTCTCGAGCTTATTTAAATCATGTAAATAAATATTTGAAAGTTTCATATCATGCTGCACGATATGGAAATATCTCAGTGATTTGACTGGATACAATGGTATGCTAATTTATGTATATTTGAAACTATTTAGTTTAATATCCATATTTCCACACAGATAATTCAATAATAAATTTCTCCGTTCCATGAAGAATTCGGTAAATGAAAAACATGGCAGATATTTTTCCAATAAAATGGCAATAGATATTATTAAAAATAGTAGTTTGTAAACTGCTTTTAATAACATAAGAATACAATGGAAGCTTTATTAATATACTTTGATTTATCTTCTAACTGTTAATAAACGAGCACAGATCTTACATAAACTCACTATATACGGCTTGGATAGAGCTCTTTCATATTTCAAATTTAGTGCAAGTTTTGTTGAGAACCTGTTTCTGAATTTCAAGGGATATTTATTTTACCTAGAAGACTTCAACAATGACAACATATAATTCTTGAAGTTCATTACTTAATATATGGGACGCATTAGAATCGATTTTTGAAAAGACTTTTCTCAGCTGCCAACTTTTTTTACTGGTAATTGATTAGAACTTTATTTTTGAATAATAACAAGAAATGTGCTTAAATAATATCGTTTGAACTTTTTTAAAATTGTACATAATTTAAATTTTAGTTAAAATAATCATATAAGTGTAGAGGGACGAGACTCATGTTTAAATGGAATGCCGCTGTTGAAGAATTAATTATATTTCAAGAACCACTTTTATTAAGTTTCACGACACAGTACATTAAAAGATACAAGGCGCAAGACAGAGAACAACAACACAAGACAAGTACACAGAGAAGAAGAGAGAGAGGCATCATGGGAAAAACCCGGATGGCTCTAGTAGCGACACCTACCATAAAGAGGAGAAGGCAGTGAATTGTAACCGCTACATAAGTTAAATTCATTATAATATAAGTCGCATAGATTAAACAGTGCACATTTTTTAAAAGTTTATTCGTCCTACATTTGGGAGAGCTTTTCAAAGAAAAGCTAGTAGAACATTTACATAAATATTTAATCATACAAAAATTTGTTTGATGCGTAAATAATTTTTAACTAAACTTTTGTGTAAATAATTATTTGAAGGATTTTAAATAGTACATCTAATATTCTGTTAGTTTACTTTTCTTTGCTGAAAGGCTACTCTCAAAATAAAGCACTCTAAAACTGCTCTTAGTCTATTTTGTGAAATCTTTGCTCCGTTTGGTCATTACTTTTTTATTTTATAGAGACAAATTAATGGTATTAGAATTCCATGGGTGCTAAGGTGCCAATTTGGCGAAGCTTCACAAAACAGACAGTGAAAAAGGAATGTCATAAATAAGAAAGAGACGAACATTAATTATTTAAAGCCTATTTTATTTTTACTTCAGTGACTGTATTAACACATAACTTATTTGTTGTATTGAAATTCTTTATCTGGGTATTGTTGCAAACATGGAAAGCCGCTTCCCAACAATGTGAGTCTTATGGTTGGGAAGAGAGTTTTACAAGGTTAAGCATGGAGTGACCTCAGCGAGTGTTCCGGAAACCCTGACCTTGGCGACAAATTTGGCGACCTTGGCTACAAATAGATGATTCCAGAAAATGCAACCCTTTTCTCGATATTTCTATTAGAAAAGGGAATACACGAGAAAAATCCATGTGACGTCACGGCCTGGCGGAGAGAGTATTTAAGGACGGCGCTTCGATCGGAGGAGTTAGTGTTGATCCATTGGGAACGACTTGAGAGCTTCGTCCGCAGCTAGGAAACTGGTGAGTTGAGCGCTATTGAAAGTGCAGTTATTGTCGCTACGAGTTATTTTCTGACTGTTTGTGTTGTTAGATAACAAAGTGCTGAACTGTTTTCACCTGTGAATTGTTGTCTGTTTACATTGGTAATCTGTGCAAGAACTATTGCTCCCTGTATATGTGCTATGTGTTTTCCTACATATTTGTAAATAAACCTTCATTTTCCATTATCCTGCGTGTTGGACTGTTTACACCATACACCCACAGTAAGACTTTTGCAACAGTATAAAACGTTTAACGAAATGCACGCTTCTTTAATCAGAAATTCCTATTTAACAATTAGAACTTTCCTAGACTAAAGATTTATTTTCTAAAGTTCTACTATTCTTTACTTGAAGTGACAGTCATTCTAAAACTACATGCTATTAAGCCAAACTTAGAAAACTTGTCTTCTTTTAGCTTATTAGTGGGCCGCGACACACAGACACACACACACAGTGTGTGTATCATATGCGTTTGTATTTTTTACTTGCATATTTAGTTAGTGGGACTCAAAATATTTTTTATATACATAACATGTGGTCCTCACAACCAAAGATATTGGGAACCACTGTTCTAATTACATGCCAGCATTTCAGTATTCAATGCTTGCATTACCTCCAGACAACTACAGCAGCACTCTAATGTTGCATGAAACAGGCTATCTCCTATCGTCCTTAAAATCTTTATTCAACTTTAATGAATCATTTAAAGATGTTCAAATTTTCAGCACTGATTACGTAACATATATTACCGCATTATCGGAGTTAAGTGCAATTTAGTTACTTTGGCAACCTTTAACATTTCAGAAATTCTGGAATTTTGTCTTTGATGAAACTGAATCAATTATAACCTTAGTGAAGAATAAATATGTACTTGTAGAGCAGTATCTTCTCCGTGATTTGCGTATGAAGGACAAGATACTGCTCATGCGCCATAAAATCTAAAACTAAATCTTGCATATATGGATCTCTTAAATAATCGTATGCCTTGCTCTGTCATTGTAATTATCAGTAAACTATCCTGAAACTAATGGCTATTGTAAATATTCAGAATTAATGATAATTATATCAAGTCTACACAAAATGACATGGCAATTTCAACACCATTTCGAGTGAAAATAATTTTCATTTCCTGTGTTTATCAACTAAAAACAAATGGCGACAAAGAGTCTAACTGAGCACAGACTCGGAATCATTTATTATTTAAGTGAATCGACAAAGACCAGCAGAACAAAATGATAACAGAAATATGCATATTTTACGCTAAGGAAATTCTCTAAATACTCTTAAGCTCTATGGGACACTAAATAGTACATTGTGATACATTTGAATTATACGAGAATTAAATTAATTCCTCTTAAATCCCTTATTCTCTGTATCACTGTTATTATCAGTGGTAAAACTGGAACTTAATGCTTACTGGAAATATTAGAATTAATGAATTTAATCAATCAAGTCAACACAACACAATGACAAATTTCTACACCATTTCGAATGAAACTAATAATCATTTCCTGTGTTTATCAATTAAAAACGAACGGCGACAAAGTATCTGCGAGCAGACTCGAAGTCATTTATTATTTAGATAAATCGACTAAGACCAGCAGAGCAAAATGGCAGCGCAAGAAATATGCATATTTTATGCAAAAGAAATTCTCAGCAACAATGGACGGAACAATAATTTATTCTCTTTTGTCATTTGTATCAACAATGTATAAAGATAAAGTAACCACGCAGATAAAAGTTGCTGTACTATTAAATTCAATCCCAATACATTTTCCGCAGATTTCATGCCACACAATCCATCATACCAGAAGATATTCCTAGAATATTTATTCATTTATTCCAAAAGAGTAAACCCCTACTGACGTAATCTAAAGAGAAATATCTAAGAGTTATGTTATGCAACCCATTTCGTCCATCATTTCAATGTGCCGTATCAATCCATCTATCTTGGGCTCATCGGTAGTGGTCGCCACTGGAATTTATTATTCAGCATCCCTTGCAACAACCCCAAGAGTTCATTTATGCAGCGGAATGGTCACGTCTCGTCTCAAGAATACGGAACGCACTCGTCTGTTTGCTTTAATCTCTAGCTATATGTTATGGCCTACAGTGCTATGAGGTATAAAATTTGCACTTCTGTGAAACTTTCGCAGGTCCGGTGATTTTCTGGAAAAATAACTATGATGAAACAGGAAGCTGATTTTCTTTACCGGAGGTACAAATAATGTACCAGTAGATTTTCTTAATTCGGGTTTGGAAAAAATTCAATACCATTAAGCTAGTTAAACTTTTTTATTCCCAAGAAAGCAATCTGTGGTGATTGTTATAGGCCTACTTGTTCTAGCATACTGTGATGTATTTCAGCGTAGCATGAATAATAGACCAAAGGAACATCAACCCCGCCCTGCCTAAGCATCCGGGTAACCAACTGAAAGACCGGCCGCCGCAACAGGTAGTCGGGCACTGTGGTTCCTGCATAATAGCCCCCATTACGAGCGGCTCATGCAGCAACCCCCCGTTATTACCGGGGTACGATCCGTCATCGGAAGTGGGCCCAAAGAGCCACACCACCATTATTGTACCATCGGGTTGACGAGAGCCTGCTTACTTATACGGTAGCCTCTCATCCGCGAACTAACGGTGTCCCCCCGATGGGGGTAGCATGAAGAATAGGGGAGCCTTCTTTATCAAAAATAATATATTTATTGGACGTCTTCCATAGCACAAACATGTAAAACAAATACATACACTTGCATCACAAACGTTACATCACTGACTTACATCGAATTCCATGTTCAAACCTCTTATTATTCTCCGTTGCTAGGCAACGTTAGCAAAAGACAAATATATAGGCGCCACACTGTTTTTATAACCTTTAGAAAAGAATTAATGACTAAACGATTTTTTAATTAATTTCTTTTATGACCAAGCGGTTTTTTATCTAATTAATTTCTTTTCTTTAAATATTTTAATAATTCTACAAATATATATTTTTTTATTCGTTACGAATATTACAATACCCAAGTCCATGAGTCAAAGACTCATGATAAAGAGAAAGTGTGATATCTTCCGTTGATCAAAGCGACCTTAGAGCAGTAGTCTAATAGAACGCCTTAAGTCCGACTTGGCTACAATAATATAGGACAGGGATGGGCAAACTTTTTCGGTCGCGGGCAAAAAATCGAAAAAAAAAAAGTTTGGCGGGCCAAGATAAATTTTTCTAAAATTTTAAAAACAATATACAAGTATTACAATTTAAATATGTTAATGAGATGAATGAAATTGCGATTTCATTTTTAAAAGTTCCTTATATTGAGGTTCGAAGTGAGATGTACTGATTCTAAGGAACGAGGCTAAATGCTCATCTGTCAGTCTACTTCTGAAATAATTCTTTCTAAGGTTCATAGTTGAAAACACTTGTTCACATATATAAGATGAAGCAAACATATCAATGATTTTCTGGGCGTGAGATATTAAATTTGGGAAACTTACTTTCGATAATGATTTGTAAAACTCTAACTTTGGCATATTTAAAAACGACTGCTTGAGATGATTGTTAGATTGCAACTCAATTAATCCAAGCTGCAAATCTGACATCACTGCTTCAATTTACGTTGAAAGGCATGGTAATAGAAAGCACAAAGTAGAAAAGGAGATGGATATATAATATATAAATCATATTTTCTTTTAATTTCAATCGGACCGGCAAATTAAAATTCTATCCGCGGGCCGGATAAAACCTTCCGACGGGCCGGAGTTGGCCCGCGGGCCGTAGTTTGCCCATGTCTGATATAGGAGTAGATTGATTTCCTGGAGGACTTTCAGAGGAAACTAGTCAATATTTGTGTTTTGCTTGGAAGAGAAAAAGGAGAACTTCCTTCAGCCATCACAAATGCAGCGAGAAATTCATTGTTAAAGCGTATATCGCTCTACCAGTTTTTGAATAGTGCTGGTTAACAGCATTGCCAGAGAATGATCTCGAAGTCCTTAGTGGAGTAAGTAATCTATATCTGTCGGATCCTGTCCTGTTATATCGCCCTATGTGCGATGACTATATTTATTACTAATGAAGCGAGATAACAATAGGTTCTACATTTTTGAGTTATCATGTTCACATTCGGTACCCCCGTCAAAATAGCCCAAGACAAAATAGCCCGTGCCGAAATAACCTCAACAAAATAGCCCAAGATAAAGATAAGATGTGCAGATTCATCAAAATCTCGAAATGGTTCGATAGAAATTGAAGAATTCTGGTTTATAGTCGAGTTCTTCATTCAGATAATATCCTTCCTATGAAATTTGCAATATTCCCCTCCTTAGATAAGATGTTAATAAGACCTTCTATTTATCATTTCATGAACTGTGAGTAAGTATTCACACATTCTATAAAACTAGAAAATCACCCATCATGGTATGACGGATGCAAATTGCCTCTTCATTCGAGAGATTTCCCGTCAAATTTGACGTGTTTAAATAGATATATATGCGAGAGAAATGTTTAACATTGATTGAAAACAAATAAAATAAACATATGTTTTATGACAGGAAATATTTTTTTATTTACATATTATTTACATATTTCTTTCTTCGAAAAATCTCTCAGTAAACATCATTCCGTGTGAAATATTTTTCGTTGTTTAACAATTTTCCTTGTACTTCATTTCTCTTTGTGCAAATTTTAACGTTGCCAAAAAGTATTATCAATTATATCATCACGATTGCAATAAATAATCAGAAGCATCGTGGCGTCCAAACTATATCACGCGCATGATATACCACTGACGTGATTTACTATTTTCTATTAAAAAACGGAAATTAATTTGAAATATATGATTAATATAATTTAAAATGTCTCGGGAACCATTGATCATAGCGAGATAAATTTTATATCGATGGATAGCAAATTTTATTTCACTATTTTGGAGGTATTAAATTTGAAATTAGAACGGCAATTATTTTTTTAAAATTAAAAATTACTGAAAATTTAAGTGCTCTAACGATGAAATAATGCTGTTTAACGTCTCACAGTGCTATGGCGAGAGTGTTATTCTTGGTGACGTCAGAGCGTTACCGGATCAGTGAGTAACAGATCTGGGCTCTTATATTAGTAATACCAGTGAAAACAATCTTAGTGAAGTTATGTCTGCAACGTTATGAAAAAAAAAATTTTCGAGACTTGAGAATGATTTCATTAGAATTAATAAAAGTTTGTATGTTCATGAAAGGAACTCTAAATTTCTTTGATATATGATGATTAAGGCCACATAACAGTGAAGGTATTACAATACAACCCCGACCGAACTAAACTAACGAACTTAACCGAACTAAATTCGGGGAAGCCGGTTCGGATAAAGATTTTTTCGGTTGAGCCATGAACATCCATTACTGTTTTGCATCTAAATACAGTATGTAAGTCTGAAATGTTTTGAGCGCAAAACTAATTCAAAACTCTCTTTGTAGGCTACTCTTATGTTCTTGATTGAAGTTAACCCTCCGTCGGACTCAATGTCGGTGGATCGAAATTTTTTTTTTCAGAATTTCAAAACCTACCTATGCGGAAAAGGTGTTCTATGGTATGCAGATTAAGAAAAAATAATATAAAAAACTAAATTCAAAATTTAATAATGCCGCAAGGGGGTTGAATTTTCGAAAAAAATGGAAAAATACTGAATTTTGATTATACGATTTTAAAAAAATATTATTATTAATCAAAACCTACTTATGCGGAGAAGATGTTTTATGGTATGGAGATTAAGAGAAAAATAATAAAATAAATTAAATTCTAAATTTAATACTACCGAAAGGGGGTTGAATTTTCAAAAGAAAAATGGAAAAATACTTAATTTTGATTATTGATTATACAATTTTATATTCGAAATAATTGTTTTTTTGCAATATAAATAACCAAAAGTGATGATTAATGAGTAGTGAGTAGTATAATGTACATAATTTATAGTATAGTGTAGAATGTAGTATTAATGTATAGTAGTATAATGTAGTATAATTTGATTAATAATATTTTTTTTCTCCATAGAAGAGCAATCCACCCTAATGTACAGGCAACAATATCTTAATTAATATTTTTAATACCCATTAATTTTAATTTTATCATTCTAAAATTAATCACTGAACTTCTTGGGGAGGCTTAAAAGCAGACAGTGGGGATATCGTCTAAAAAATTCAGGACTTCACGATTTTCATGCAGTACAGTACGTGTTTTTTGGATTTGCGATTTCAGAGGCATTTCGGATATCGGTGAACCAAAGTTCGGCTAAACAAGGTTTTACTTTATTTAGGGCATACTTAAAAGGAAGCATTTAATGTAAAAATATTACTTGCATACATCGTGCAAAGAATAAAAGAAACAAAGAAAAATAGCATATTTACGCTTATGAAGTCAAGAACAGCGAAGTTCTTGTCATATAAATATATCTTATATTTTTTACTAATAACCGTTTTCTTTATCTTCACAAAAGCCGACGTTCTAAGGTGTCAAATAATTCAATTAGAAAAACACAAAAGAAATAAAAGGTCAAATTGCATCCTTACTTTCGACATTAGAGAGAGCGATTTACGAAGAAACGATGATAATTCGAGATATTCGTTGCAAAAAAAGTCTCGCCTTCGCAATTATTTCCATGCAGTACAGCACGTGTTCTTTGGATTTGCGATTTCAGAGACACCTCGGTTTCGGTTAACTTGAAATCGATTTTACCGGGGTTTTATTGTATTTAAAAACCATTGCTAGAATGAACACATATTTTGGCCAATGACGAAATTTCTGAAAGGAACAAACAAGAAATTCAGAAAACTGTTTCTTCCATGACGAAAGCAACCACGCAGAAAATCGAGTCTTATAAATTTGGCCCTAAAAGGATGAAAAGAAACAGAAAAGGAGTTTTAATGGACTTGCCGATGTATCTCTTTGTAGCTTTGAAAGAGATTTTGCTTAAGATTTCAAATATCATCCCAACGAATGTTTCGAAACATCATTCCATTTATTCCGGTCAGTTTGAAGAAGCTAATGCAGATCTGAGACAATAACTATAACATTTTTCCCTTTCAGACGACTGGGGTTTTGTTTTCAGTCAGCTAAATATGATGCTATCAAGTTCTGTCTGGGAATAAATAAAAAAACATTCTTGTCGGTAAGCCGAATAGCGAAGGTAAATTCTGTTCGCCGCGAGATAAAAGCAGGACCCTCTTATCCAGCTCTTTAGACTCCATTGATCCAAAGGAGTCTAAAAATTTACTACACACATTTCAAAATAATATTGAATAAAAAGAATTATTTAATTGTAATTATAAATATGATAAAAGTGAAAATGTGATATCCAGCCTTAGCCACTCGACCGTTTTCGACAATTTTGTTTTCATTTGAAAGTTTACGATGTCTAGATATGTCATAGAAGGTCTCCTGCCCTACACCACACCCCATTTTCGAACGAAAAACCACTTCTCTACCATACATTCCCTATAGGTTATTTTCGATTTTGTTCAAAAATATGGGGGGCAGGCGACCCTCGATGACATATCTAGACGTCATAACCTTTGAGTTAAAAAAATTGTCGAAATCCATCGGGTGGTTGGGGCTGGGTGCTTTGTGCAAGGTTTAATAATTTGGTAGAAACCCTCACCGAGTCCGCCAGCCTGAACCACTCAACCGATTTTGACCATTTATTTTTCATTTGAAAGGTAATGACGTCTATATATGTTATCAAGGGTCTCCTGCTCCCCATCAGCCCCCTACTTTCGAGCTAAATCGAAAAAGCACTTCTCCTCTGTACATTGTCTATGGGTAAACCTTGTAGAAATCCCCCAGCCATAACCACCAGACGGATTCATTTTTTTTTCATTTGAAAGGTTATGATGTCTAGATATGTCATCAATGGTCGCTTGCTCCCAACCCCACTTTGGAACGAAACCGAAAAAACATTTCTCCACCATACATTCTCCACAGCCCTTTTTTATTTCGTTCGAAAATGGGGGTGTGGGGGGAAGACGACCCTTGATGACATATTTAGACGTCATAACTTTTCAAATGAAAAAAATGTATCGAAATCCGTCGAGTGGTTGGAGCTGGAGAACTGTCTGAAGGTTTTACCATATTATTTTAAATATATAGATCCCAACAGTTGAATCAAAATGGCGTGTCAAAAATATTGTAAAATACCTATTGTAGGTGATGAAAACTGTTTATTTAGGGCGATTTCATTCTGTATTTATGGATCTGAAGACTTTCATGCCGAAATTCGAGAGAAAGTTATACAAAACATTACAACTAGATGAGGTTTATTGAAATATCATACAATTTTAAAGGAACCTGTTGTCTACAAAGAATATGAAATCTACTATGGTTTTATGGTCTGTTCCACTGATCTTCGTGCAGTATTTAAAACTGAAAAAAGTTGCGGCTGAGAGCCTCGAACCAGCGATGTGGCAGGGCCACTGCTAGCAAAGTGGGTGCTGGCCGCGAACCCGTCCGGAGGTCAGCGAGAGCAGCTAGTCAAAATATACAAAATGTATTTATTTGTATAATAATACTTTTCTTATATATACATTAACTTAAGATGCATATTTTTGGATGAATTAACTCTTTACTCTGGAGGCAACATTTTTCTTCTACTACCTTTAAAAGCAGGGCTTGTTTCGGAAGAAGCGACATGAATTGTACTCTACCATCCTGGGTGGCCATTTGCACCATTACCCCACACCCTGCTATAACCTTCCCTTAAGGCGCACGGAAATGGGCTGTGGTTGGCAAGGATAATTGGACCCCCTACCGCGCTTATCTCGGAAGCGATCTCAGAACCTCACCTCCCCTCAAAAGAAGCCAACCGCCTCAGACCGGCCTTCGCCGCTGCTAAGGGAAAATTTTTAGACCGCCTCGCTCGGTGTGAGAGGGTTAAATAAATAATCTTAAAAATGTTAAATAAAATATAAAGTGTTATATATATATATATATATATATATAAACAAATAAGAAACAAACATAGCAGAATTGTAAAAGCAACATATACAACAAAAACATTCATAAAAAAAATGTCAAGAAAAAAATCTGCGGTAAGGAGAAAAAGCCGAGAGTTCTTAAAGAGAGAAAATAAACAAAAGTGGGAAATATATATAAAAGGGGAAGATAAAATAATATAGAAATATATAACACAAACGCAACGAATGGGTAAAGGACAGTGTTTTTAGCCTTATGCCAGCACTGTTCGCAGAAAACATTATGATTTCACTAATTTTTTAGCGGTTCGTATAGATTTTACTTACCCTGAGATGAGCATCTATACGCTTTTACCGATTTACTACAGTCTCTCCATTTTATTTCAACATTTTTTGACTTTCATGACATTGATATATATATATATATATGATTTAAATATTAAGGGTATTATTGTATAAAATAAATATTTAGAATAGAATAGAAAAATACGTTTCTTTTTATTCATGTAACCGATTTGAAGTGGCGGAACCTGGCCTGGAAAATTCCATTTTGAGAAGGTGTCGATTTGTGAAATTTTAAGTGGTTAATCAGAAAAAAGTGATTTTTTTTTCCTGCTCCTCAATTGTATTTTTAGGTAGGTATTTTGTTTGACTCAAATTCCTGCATAAGGTTCTGATGGGGCGAGAAATTACTCTAGTCCAGGCGCTCAAATTTGTTAAGAGGGCCCTGGATAAAATGAAAAGAAAATTTCACCCTCTCGCCCATTTCCAGCTCCAATTTCATAAGGGTAAATAGAGCCGGCCCGAACAAAAGCGGAGCCTGGTGCATGATTGACATGCGGGGCCTTGAAAGAAATTTCGTAAGACATAATTTGCTGCTTTTTGATATTTATTACATTGCATAGATTTATTATATTGGCATAGTAAGGACTAAAGAAATACATGAAAATGATAAATAATTAATTATTTTATTTCATAATTAAATTATTTTTATAAGGTTAATATTTCAGACCTACACGAGACATACAGACTAAATGAAAAAACAAAAATAATTTCTTCATAAATACAGTTTGGTATGCGACTTGTTTTTGGTTAATATGGATTCGATAGAAGAAATTACTAAATAAATGAATTGTTCTTCTCTAATGCTAGATCTCAAGTAATTTTTTATTCTTTCTAATCTTGAGAAAGATCTTTCTGCAGATGCGACGTAATTGGTAAGGTCAAAATAATTTCAGATCAGAAGCAAAATTTGGATAAGAAGCGAAATAAATAATTTTCAAGAAAATATTGTGTCCTGGAAAGCAAAACTTAACGGCAAATTTTAATTTTATTAAATAAATCAATGAAGTCAATTTGGATTTTGCAAAATCAGTCACCAGGGCAAGACCTTCAGAAACGTTGAGCCTTGTACGCTCGCACAGCTCGAAACCACTTCTCTGAGGTTAGAAACTATAAGGATGAAAAAGCGTGTAACTGATGAGAGCTTTCCAACAAGACGTCATATGCATAGGTTAAAAAATTTCAAGCAGATTCGAACCTCTACTCCAAAATATTGTAGCACGTTTCGTCTGTCTTACTATTATTTCTTTTAAATTAATATTAATTTTATCAACGATAGCATGCACACAAAAAAAGTATTTAATATCCCTGCTAGGATCGTGTAAATGCAGTAATTACAAAAATGAAAAGTATTGTTGTAAAACACACTTGAAATATTTTTAAAAATTTATTAAAATTAGAAAAAGATTGTAAGGAAGTAAAATCGGTATCACTCAAAAGCTATTTTTTTAAATTTTAAAGTGATGTAAAAATAATTTATGCGCAATAATATCGTTCGAAGTCCTTGAGAAAAACATTTCAATTAATTTTTAATTACAGTTCAACCTCAAATTTAAAAAAAAAAACCTTCTTAGTGAGCACCTACTACCAAGAAGCGACTCCGTGCCAACTTTTGTAGCTCTTGGTCGTTAGGTTAGCCCTGTAGAATATTTTGATTGATTTTTGCATTATGCATACTGCATGAAGACGTATCACGTAATTTATGGATAGTATCCAACTTTTAATTATCACGTTCAAAACAATCGAAGTTAGAATTTGAACTTATAAGTATCCCCCAACTTCTAAGCAGTTGCATTTATGGGAATACTTTCGAACAGCAATATTGAATTTTATGAAAGTTGAATATCCTGATACCCATTTGCACTTATAAATTAAATTACATAATTAAAATTGCATTTATATGATTAATACTCGAAGATTCAAGTTTAAACTTCGGTCGGACACAATACAAATGCTAGCAGGTTCGGGCGCAACTCATCTATGAGATTATAAGTTAAACTTTTTCTTAGGTTTAAGGAAAATCTTCTCAGACTGAACTATTTGGTCATGCAAAGCTATATTTGTGTTTTTAAATAACTTTTTTTTGCATTTCCTTGCAATTTCTACTAACAAAATGTCTAGGAATTTAGGAGGAAGTTGCCGCTTATTTTCCCGTAAGGTTCCTTAACAATGAAAACTACCGTCGATGAGAGCCTGAAATAATTCGACATTTTTATAACAATATATTGGAAATAACGATCGATGTCATTGACTTAGGGGGTGGGACACAGGTATACGAACTTTTGCAGGTATATGAAAAGAAATATTGAGAAAAAATTGGGAAATCAAAAAGACAAACGTAATCTGGCGCAACTCATCGACCAGATTAACGTGCCTCTCAGGTTAATCTGGAGGAAAGAGGACTAGAGAAGAAACTACGACACCCTAGTATGAGTGATAGGGAGCCAGGAAGCTACTAAAGGTGCCACACCATTATCTGTAAAACCCGCACTTAGGCACAAAAACAAGATGGGTGCTTCATCTCACAGATTAGATGAGTCTAACCGACGGTTAAAAAATAGGAATTTGTGAAAGGATCTCCATCATTTTGTTTGTTATAGATCAACAGAAATTCTGCCGGCTTCAATGCCTGCAACTTTCTAAATCTTAATGGTATTTAACTGGAATTTTTATATAAGCTGCCTTACATATCTCGCTTCGACGTTACGAAAGAAAATTTACGCTATGCTTCGCAAATGCGCAGTTAAAAAAGTATTTACTGCAAATACTCATCTTTCCTTGAATGTTCAAGGTATTTACTTCAAAATTTAATACAATGTTCCTCTAACATATTGTCGAGTATTCTGTAAGTTTTGCAAAATTTGGCCGAAATTCTGCATGTTATAAGCAGAAAATTTGGAATCTTTTAAAGAAGCTTTTATATCTTCCCGAATATTTATGTAATTTTTAAGAAATTGCATGTAAGCAACGTGCATAAGAAGCAAAACGATTGATGAAAGTTTCAAAACATTATCAGCTTCCTGTGAAACGGGGCGAACCCAAATCATTTTCTTCATCAATTTGTGGACAGTCCCCTAAATGTCATCGTGACAAAATCTTCACTGTAAAATGTGAGTTCCCGCGATTGTTTGTCTCAACATTCTCCAAAACTGATTATGAACCACTGTATTCAAATTAACTCCAAATGTTTCACATTGTACCAATCTTGCAATACTTTTGGCCAGTAGTGTATCTCTCGCCGGTTCAAATCCAATGAAATTTACTCTAGTTATCATGTTCACAAGATAACATGGGCAAAGAGTTAAATATATAACTTTTGAAGTAGGGGTGGTTTTGAGTTCTAGGCGCCATGATCGGTGAAGATCTGCAGAAACTTTCCCGAAGTCGTGTCATGAAAACCATTGCAATAGGCAATATTCCTAAAAGGAATCTACTTAATATCTGCTTTTCCAGACTATCTTCAGAAAATTTATCAATAGAATTCGAAGCTTTTTACATTAACGTCTCTTTTCAAAAACACTCGTGGGATCTCTCCAAACTACTACTATGTGCATTCGAACACTTAATGAATTCAATTCACTGAGAGAATTCAAAAGTAAAAAGGCCGAGAATAATGAAATTTAGCATGTTGTCTTTACACTCAAATTTTTGATCAGTTTCAAATTTTGAACCAAATCGGGAGTCTGGAAGAGGCACTGTTTCAAAATCAATGCACGATTTTTTTTGAATTACGCGACGAATTTAAACACAAAACGCACCGTACGGCGGAAGTATACAAGGAAGTGAAAGGAAGAACACTCCTGGTGGTTTTTTGTAACAGTAATTAAATCCATCCAACTTTTGCAGAAGACGGTATTCTGTGCTTTGCCATAGTGATTTTGTTGCAAGTTATGAATTGAGTTATTTTCTTTTGTCGGTGTTTGGTTATAAAGTAAAGTTCCGCTAATTCTGACTCCGCTTGTGGGGCCATCTGGTTAATCCAGACGGGATTTTAAAAAATCTACATCAGTTCTTGTTATTCCTACATCAGTTTTGTAGGTTGAAAACATAGGTTAGTATTAAAACTAAAATTAACCCTTTGAACGGCAAAAATATTTCATCTGAAATGCTTTGCAAACGGCCTCTCTCTATCTAAATGGTGAATGCAAATGTTTCGGAGCCGGTTATCGGGTAATAAACAGAGAGCAACTTTCTACGCCGGAGCCGGTTTTTAAGAGTAATAATCAAAGAACGACTTTCTGCGACGGAGCCGGTTTTAGAATAGTCATCAGAGAGCGACTTTCTATGTTCCAGCCGGTTGAAGGGTTAAGCTATAGAAGAGTTGTATCGATTTTTATAGCTTTACCCATCTAAAACTTGTATTACGTGCATTTTAAGAAAAATTCCGTTTAATCCAGACTTTCGGTGATCCTCCCAGATCCGGTTCCTTCTAGTTCAGATTAGCGGAACTCTGCTGCAAAGTATAAAAATAAAATTATGTAGCAAATTAAGTTTTACTCTATTTTTAGTTTTACATGGGTTTATTCCTTCAATTATCTTGTCTGCTGCAGAAATTTGAAGTATGCAAGTCAGCATTACTCGGTAAATAGTTACGCACTAACTAGTGATTATACTTTCAGCCATAGTTAGTTTTACGAGTTCAAAAATTAACTAAAGAAATGCATTTCTAATTTTCATTCGAGTAAAGGAACCGCTACATTCCTTCGATACACTAACCTAATTGGTAATAAAGAGATAATGGAAACACAAACAAGTTCAGAGGTAAAAACTGAACTTTAAGAGGTTAATTATGCAAATGAGGCTCCTAATAGAAGTTCCTAATTAAACATTTATTTTTTCTATTCATTACCTGAAAGGAAAGAATAATAAACAAGCATACAAAAAATAATCTAGTAGCAAATTATTTATTTTTCCTAAGAAATCGAT
>BGPR01021483.1:0-26422 GCA_013235015.1 Araneus ventricosus
TTTTATTTAGGAAAAACAAACGTAGTCTTTTATTTTTATTAACAAAAGAGGAAAATGTTTAAACGAAACACTTTCAGCGTGTTCAGAACTATCATGAACTGAAAAAAAGAATGTTCATTACACCTAAAATCGACTTGCACTTTGTAACACTTCTACTAAGATAATATTTGCAAGTATTCTACATCATCAATCATTCGAAATTAGCTATACCGAACACTCATTCCCAACCGAACACGCCATTCATCCTTTTCCCCCTAAAACTTGGTGGAGCTCAGCCAAGCCATAGCGAGCAGTTGGGAAATGCGTAACAAATCCAACCCCTTTCTGCTCTATTCATCTCCCCCGCTTCTTCCAACGACACAGGATCCTCCAAAAGCTCCACCAAGCTTGTTCCTAATTAAAACCAAAGAGGGCTGAATTTCGGAATCATTTAATCATTGATTACGGTGCACGAACCCGGCTTCATCCCGTGACTCTGGCAGTCTCTATTCCGTGAGCGAGAGAGAGAACAAAATGCAGCAGGCCTTTCTGCTCGCTTCTTGGACATTCTCCAACATAGCATGAAAAGCCAGTTCTCGCCTTTGGCAGAGATTGTCATAAACGCGAGCTGACAGGGTGGAAGAGACCGATGGGCCCAGACGAGCAGGAAGGGGGCTTACATCGTGGGCATTGCGGGGAAGAGGGATCTAAGATCAACAGCAGAAAGTTGTTGAGATACTGCTGTTGGCGAGTTAAAATTCTGGTGGAAGTAGGACTGTGTAGTTAATTAATTTAATGTCGGTAGACATTGATCAAAATATTAATTATCACGCCATGATAAATGCTACGAGTTGTTTCATAAAATTATTACAGTAATTGAGTGAAGGTATGTTTGTCAGGGATATGCATGCTGTTTCGGTGTATCAAACATGTGACGTGACATTTAATTAGCTTTTAAGACAAGAATTCATGCATGAATTCGACATGTGATATTTGGCACTAAAATATCATAATTATTAAAATTCCATGATACTTCGCTATTTACGAGTACACTAATTTCATATTTACATATTTAATATATATCGATGCAGAAATAACTTCCTTATATTATTATACATGTGCAGAAAATAAACCTTATTTATCTACCAATTTAATTGAAAAAGCATTAACGCCCATTTAAATTACTTTTGTATGTCCTAGTGGCACGTAGAGAGGAAAATAAATGTAATGCCTTTAAAGCACCTTCTATTGAATTATGTTTTATAACTAATCACACTTTGTATAAAAGGCGATATAATGAAAGCACTTAAGCATTGAAAGAGGTATCGCGAATTTCTTAATTTCTTGGCATATTAAAAAATGCTTGTTGCTTACATGAGACTGAAATCTGCTGTTGAAGAAATAATCCTAGGAATATTTCCAGAATGTTACCATTTCTGACTGAAATATCGAACATATCATCAGTATACTATTCAAGCCTAATACTACATTTTGTAAGAAAGTGATTAATATTTGAAACGCATATCTATTCAGTGCTGTAGTTTTCCCATTGTCCGAGAACTTTTGTGATTTAACTCTTTAACGTTCATGGTTTCGCAGTGAAACCACACACACACTGAGCTTTTTTTTTTTACTCCGCATCGGCGAAACTTTTCATAATTTTTCTTTCATACCTTAAGAGCCAGATATATAGGCCAACTTATATAAAAATTCCAGTTCAACAGCTTTAGTATTCACAAACATATCATCAGCATTGCAAAAGCTAATTTGCTTTCGATCTATGAGAAGCAAAATGATGAAGGCTCTTGATATTTTTAAAATTGAAACTTCGAAAGAAATATTGAAATTTATGAAGGTTGAATATCCTGAATACTCATGTATACTTATAAATTAAATACTTAATTTCGATGTAACTTATTTGGAGGAATCAATGGTTTCACTGTGAAATCATAAATTTCTTGAAAATAAAGATGCCATTTTTTTTCTTTTACATATTTATTATCAGTTTCATATCTAATACTCAGTTTTGAAATAAATTTTGCAATTTTCAAAACAACGGAACATGCAATGAAGTGTAAAGGATTAAGCCCTTCTAGGTCAGATTTTTTTTCCGAATTTCCGACCCAAAAAACTCATTTTTTTATTGCTGAAAATTAATATATATTCTATTCTGAATTTGAAAATGCAAAATATTTTTGTCCGAAAGCAGGTTTTGTTTGACCTACTGGTGATCATACATATGATAACCGTTCACTGATCTCCAGTTTTCCCTGCAATGCACGCAAGTTTTGAATTAAAGCAAGGGCTAGTTAGTATCTCTTAGCACTATTCAGAAATGCAGAAAATAATCGTGGAATATAACGAATGCGTAAGTAGCGACGAAAAAACAATGCAATTTTTTTCTTCGTCGCATGACATGCGACGCACCGTACGGTCACAAAAAAGCCGAACGTATGACGTACGACGCCGAGCAAGAAGGGGTTAATAGCAAATATGAATCATTCCTCCGCATTGCTTTTAACAAATGACGTCACTTTCTTCACTCAACTTGATAGTTACCCATCTCAAAAGTTGGTATTACTAAACAACTAGTCTCTCCTTCTACTGACTGAATGAGATTTTCACATGGATTGATATTCAGAATCCAATTTTACAATGTTTCTCCACCTACTACCCTATTCAGCCGATGTTTAAAATATTTGGTAGTTTAGTAAGCTCCAAGCAGCTGTAGTACGAGCCACAAGAGTCTTCGTGGCCCTGGTGATCTCTGCATGCGCAAGAGATTATTCGATTTCGGACTTCAACGGATGCAGTGGTTTTAAAAATTTTGAACGGCCGTCGATTATTTTAAACGACGGACAAACGACACATTTACCCTTTAGTGCCGATCGACGATATATCGTCGTTCGCAACACTTGCGAAAAATGCCAACGACGATATAACGTTGCGTATGCGATGGCGCCTTATTATTTGCATCGTGAGAGAACTCTATATCAAAATATATTGATAAAAAGTTATAAATGGGTTTATTAATATATTCGATGTATTAATAATATTCGATTAATATTATATATTAATAATATTAATATATTCTAACATTAATAATATTCGATTTATATTATATATTAATAATATTCGATTACGTAAGTTAATATTCGATTTTTCTGATTTTCATAATGTTTTATATTTATGCTATTCTTGTGATTTTCAACAAATATTGAAATACAATTGGCATTAATTCATTCTTCCTTCATTTTGTAATATGCACCTTTTTGAATTGTGTAAACATCATTCTTATTATGTTTCTTATGAGCGTTTTCCTAAATTTTAGCAAATTCATTAAATTGGTCCGGCATTCTTCGCATAGGTACTTTCTGTCGGCACTAAAAGGGTTAAATGTTTTGTAAATACGGTAAATATAATTTAAATTCTGTCTATTAAAGGTATTTTGAACATTAACGTCTTAAATATTGTGAAACGAAAGGCTACGATAAAGTACCAAAATTTCAACGAACGAATTGACGAAAGGTCCAAGTTTAGTAAATTTCTAAAGGTTTTCAGAATCTTTTGTTTTATTTTTTGCATTTCGCCTTTGATATTCTTGTTTCTTCGTCTTCACCCTTTGTAATTATTTTCTAACCAAGAACTTCCTATAAAAATAAAAAATTCCACAGCATCTTTTAAAGAAAAGCGTGACAAAAATATGTTAACACATCATGTAACACACTGATTTCGTTCGAATGAAAAACGAGTGTCTGCGATTTATTTTGCAATATATTTCATGCAGTATCAAAAAATTGTCAGTCATATGACATCTATTAAATTATTCATTCACATTAAAAAGGATGCCCACGCTTTCCATTAGTTTTTTATTTGTAAAAAACTAATGGAATTTTAATTATTATAAAAATTTATTACTAAAAAATTTCTTTCAAAATAGAATGAAGACAAAAATATTTATATAAATTACACACAAAAAATAATAATAAATAATTCTAAAGGAATTTTGAAAAAGATTGAAAAATTGTAACTGTTATTCTAACACATTTAATTAATAATGGTCTGGGAAACAGACCATTATTAATAATGGTCTGGGTATTTTCCAAGTTTTTAGAGATATATCTAGCATTTTTCACATTTTAAATTGTAAATAACTTGAGATATTTCTTGCTCCATTTCTGTAAAGGAACTAAAACATTTCATGCTCCTTTCTCTTTCATATTTTATTTTTTATTTTCGTTAATTAAATTCATCAACTAATTTTTTTATTAAAATATATATGTTATGTATTTACTTAAATGTGTTTTTTAAAGAATGTATAATTAAATTAGAGCACTCTCTTTAAAAGTTATTTCTATAAGCATTTAAAAGAGTGTTACAGCTTAAAAGGAGTGTTATAGCTTAAAAGATATCTCTTGTAATTTTGTAAACTCAAATCTACATGTTAATTAAGATATTAATTTCGACTTCATCGTCTCGCAACGGAGTTTTGATTTAGACAATTCAGACGGAGGTGCATGAAGAATGTTCGGATGGCAAGGGCAGCTCACTCTCTAAATTTCTACCCCAAAGAAACATGATTTTTAGGTAGATTCCTTATAGAAAGTCTACCTATTTTTATTTAGGACCGCACTTGCACCATATTATTTTAATCTTTTTTATAGAGCACACACCCTGGATTAGTGGAAGAATTGAGACTAGAAACCTTCATCTTCCGCGAACAGCATCACTCAACACGCAATGTTACATCAAGGTTGTTTTGTTAATGTTAAAATCGAGCTTGATTACAATAGCTTTTATATTTATTTATTAATTACAATTTTAAAATGTTTAAAATTTCATTATCAGATAATAAAAGTCAAATTTGCGCAATCTAAGACTTTGCGTTATAAATTGAAATGCCACTATCTTTCAGCATTTTATACGTACTACCTATGTGCATTATATATGTGTTCAGTTACACTAGATGATTTATATTTTGCATATAGTGTACTTGTACTCGTATGTGCTGTTCATATAGCCTAGATATCCACTCTTAGAAGGATTCTTAACCTCCGAAATGTAACTAGTACATACATAGTTGTGCCCCAGCTAGCCGAAGCCGTGCGGTCTAAACGACGAGTCGTACAAAGCAACACTACCCAAACAATTCAACTTTCAACATTTAAATTTTCTATTTGCAAAGGGATGAATAGAAACAAATAAAAAGAAAATTCAAAGTGGAAAAGCAAACGTTAAACAATTCTTTGACAATATCAGAAAAGGCCAGATTAAAAAAATTCAATTTTCAGTAAGTCTTTGAGTTCTTTGCTTTGCAAATTGCTGGGCCAAGACTGCCTCAAATAAGCGAACTTCTGACATTCAAGGAGAACATGAAAAATAGAACCCTCGGCTCTTATACACGGGCATTGGGGGCATTGGGCATTAACACCATAGCTGTTAAAAATTTGATTTAAGAAAAGATCGGCATTAATTCGTTTATAGTCCACTTTGCTTAGCAATGAATAGGTCCATCTAGCTTTAGAACCACTTGACCAACGTTCTTGCCATGCCTCCAGAATTTCCTTCCGAGCCGCATTATTAATTTGGATTCTAGAAGGACAAAGTCAAGGCCATCTTTGCCAATTGATCGGCACGTTCGTTTCCTTCCAATCCCTGAAGAGACCTTATCCAAATTAACTGGGTATCCCCTGAATAATCCTTTATGTCATCCTTGATTTCATTAATACTTACTCGTCTCTCATGCATCAAAGCCAAGGACATAAGTGCAGATTGGGAGTCTGAAATTATTTTCGCTTGCCTTAGTTGTCTTCTAATAATATATTTTACAGCTTGCCGAATTGCCACAGCCTCAGCCATAAAGACCGTCGCCTCATCAGATGGTCGAAATAATTCCGAGTAAATCTTATCATTTGCTTGGAAGTGAAAGAGGGCACACCCAACTCTGTTCTGGATTTTCGAGTCATCAGTATATATAACGTTTCCAAAGATTTGGCTCTCATCAAATATTGACCAGCCAATTTTGACCACCTCTCATGAATGCAGCTAGTAATACTTTTTACGGTTATCGTACTCATAATATGTATATTTACATTTTACCTTTGGTCCGAAACGACACAGGTAACCAAATTTTAATACAATTTTTTTCTAATGACCTTTAACCGGTGTAACGCGATTACTGACACATCCCAAGTTCCCAATAATCTTACCTTTTAGCAAAAATTAATAAACGGAGGTTAGTAGCGAACTCCGTATAAAGCCCTACACATCGTTGGCATTTTAAGAAGAGTGTAATAACTAGGATGGAATAGGTAGGATTCGTGCTTTGGGTGTCATTCCTAGATGTTGTGAAACTGAAAATTTATTTACTTGCGTTTAAGGAATAAAACCCATTGCAACTCATAAACTAATGAAAACTTAAGCTGAAAATCCATAATTTCATACATGAAAAGACCTTCTGAAAGCGCCTATTACATTTTCCCAGTCTTCTTTCTTAAAATAAAACTTATTCAACGGAATTTTTTTCTAGCTCGGGAAGATACTGTGTGTGCTTGCAGAATACTAAATAACCAATTATAGAATAAATAAAGCCATTACATTTAAGTATCAACTTAGATTATGGTGTTTAGGGAAAATAAAAATTTTCCACTTTCTCAAGCAATTATAACAAATAAAAGAGAGTTGGAACATGCAAATGACAAACTACACTCAATTAAACCATTTATAACTATGCGGCCTGTTTTAGAAATCCAAGGCTTGGATCTAGAGTTGACTTTTCTCCGCATCAGCCACACACCTTACATGCACACGTATCTACTTTTTGGCGAACAGGTACCCAACTGCTCTAATTGTAGTGTGGTCAACTGCTTTGTACATTATTTAACTGAGTGCCCTAGTTTTAATTATCTTCTTGCCACATAGTTTCAGACATCAGTTTTAAACCTTACAGATGGGTGAAAAACAAAACCCTAAACTATTTGAATTTCTTTATGTCCATTGGCTTTTTTCACAGTATTTTAATTTTTGCCGTTTTACCTTTGACGCAATTCATTTTAATCGAAACGTATTATTTTTATATCACTAGAATTTGATTTTAACTTTTATCATTATATCCACCTTGCTTTTGGTGCAATGAATTTTAAAAATATTTAAAGAAAATTATTTTTATTACTAAAAAATCATGGATTTCCTGATAGAAATTCACCTTCCTCATCATATTACCACACTGTAATTAAAGCCCTTCGTCTGAAATGACATGTCTAACTGGTACATGTAATTAAAGCATTTTTTAAAATTTAAATCTGTAATGAATTCAAAGTTGAAATTAATTTTAAATAAATTAGTTCAGTTATATTAACGTCCCATTTCCTGATCCGTTGTCAGCTGATGAGGACGAAACATGCCAAAACAAACTTTCAGCTAGTGGAATGACGTCTGACACTCGATATCAGATTTAACGACCACATATAAAGCAGACTTTTAATGGACTAGGGTTTCGAACCTGGAATACTCCCGTGCCGAATCCGAGACCTTAACACCTGGCCATCGAGCCCCAATTTAACCCCTTAACAGTTTCATTTTCTTTGCTATCTAATAAGATGATTCCTTCTGTTTTGGAAAGGGGCTGTCGTGTTCATTCATCTCAGAAGGATGTGATACTTGAGATGTTTATGGATCCTACGTAATTTGTGTAAAATTATAAGCTAATTATTGATTAAATTTTAGTTTTAAGACTAAAAATACGATAATTCGATACACGAGTATTCTCGGGCTTTTAAATTAAGCGGTTAAAAGTCAAAAATCAATAAGATAAAGGTATCTCGAGTGTAATTTATGTGAAATGTAATAATCAGTGTTCCGAATAGGATACGTCATCTAAATAGAAAGTTAAATGGATTGTAGATAGGAAGCTAAATAGATTGGAAATAGAGAGTAAAAACAATCAACTAGAAAAATTAGAATAAATTTAAAAATAGAATCTTAACTTAAAGTTCAAACAAGAACAACAAAAAATTTTATTTATAAACAATAAAATTTAGAAAATAAAATTAAATAAAATATATACCATGTTTAATTAACTCGCAAAAACAACGGAAAAACAAAAAACAGAGAACAATGTAAATCAGTATATCGATATAGATTGGAAATAGAATAGATTACCAAGGTGATAGGTAATAAAAACGTTAAAATCACAAGAAAACATGTTTTTATAACAGTAGTGTAACGCAACATAATTTCTCTTTTTTTGTATCCGGTAATCATAATTGCAATATCTTTACAAAAAAATTCCACAACCATATAAAATATATTTATAGTGGCATTTTCATATAAGAAAATAAATCAGTTTCGAAGCAATACCCCTCCCCCCCCCCAAAAAAAAAAATCCTTTGTCCTGTTACATGCACCGGACTTATCCCATTTCTCTCCTAAAACACCGAAGCCTAACCCTCCAACAGTCTTTGTTCCCCAAAACTTAACATTTCCCAGGAAACGGCTGGTTTCACACGAATATTACTGAAACCAAATCCCAGAAGGGAGCCAGCCTGAAGTTTCGGAATCGGGGCCCTCTCTCTAAGAAAAGGAAGGGGGGAAGGATGGGATTTTCCTTCCATTAATTAAATATTTTAGTTCGGAAAAGGGGAAAGTTTGACTTTACGCTAGTTTGCGTTTGTTGTGCATTTGCACACTGATGGTGGAGAAAGGGTTGGGCAGTTTGGGGTGGATGAGGGACTTCAGATTCGGGGGATGCAATGACTCTGAATTCTTAATGGATGGGAGAGATTTGAAAGGGAAGGCGGCGGCAGAAACTTGTTGCTTCGGTTCCAGTGTTATTGCACTCTGAAAAGATTTGGAACCAATTTAAAGAAACTTGCTCATTTGCCGAAGTCATCGAGCTGGCTTTCATGGAGGTATCTTGCCATGCTTAAAGGATTTAATAGAAATCGCCGCCTGGAGAGCATTTAGGGTAATGATGGTAATCTGACTGTGGAATTTTAAGTTCATTAGGATGTTTCTGCTTCAAACCCTCTGGTTAATTAAATCTTTCTGGCAAAAGTACTACAGGTATTTTAAATCAAGTTCTCTCTCTAAAGTCGTACTTAGTTGTCTAGACTTGATATTTGACTTTGTAAAATGTAGACTTTTCTATAGTGTGGGAGAAATAAATTAAACATGGTAAGACATGAACTTTGGAAAATTATTCCTAATTCTACGAGTGGCTAAATTGCATCTCCCAATGATTACGACTTGTAATAAAATTGTAAATATTTTTCAGCGCTCAAAATCATAATTAAAAGAATAATTACAAAAGCTCAAGAGTTTAATAAATTTGTTCTATATTTTAAAAAATATTTTTGAGAAGTTAAAATTAATATACAATCATATTTTGATAAGCAGCAACCTCTATGGATATACCATTTGAAATATTAGAAACAAGATGACTGTTTAATAGAATTTGTTTAAAATTACTTTTCATTGAAAAAAGTTTCAAATTTTAGATAATGAAATGTGTGGAGGATTAATCTAGTGTAGAATGTTGAAGTTGTTCAGCAATCTGTCTGCATGGCATTTAGGGTAATTATGGTAATGAGTCTGAAGAATTTTAAGCTCATCAAGACATTTCTACTTCAACACTCGTTGGTTAATAAATCTGTCCGCCTAAAGTATTACAGGTATTTTAAATTATGTCTCTTTAGTATAGATTAAATTTGAAATGTGTGGAGGATTAATCTAGTTTAGAATGTTGAAGTTGTTCAGCAATCTGTCTGCACGGCATTTAGGGTAATTATGGTAATGAGTCTGAATAATTTTAAGCTAATTAGGACATTTCTATTTCAACACTCATTGGTTAATAAATCTCTCTGTCTAAACTATTACAGGTATTTTAAATTATGTCTCTTTAGTATAGATTAAATTTAAAATTTGATTTCGTAAAATATATTTTCTGGCTCTACTGGAAACAAATGAAACAATCTAAACATAGTAAGATATGAAAATATCAAAAATTAGCGTTTTCAAAAGTTCCTCTGATAATGGCTTGTAAAAAAATAACTTTCTAATATTTCAACGCATAAAAATGTAGATATTTAAATAGTTTGTAAAAAAATATTGTAATAAGTTGTTCAAAAATTTAATGTGATAAATTTATATGTATTTTGAAGTTCTTTGTGTGAAATTAAAATTATTACAATAACATATATTTAAAGCTCCTGCAAATATAAAAATTTTGTTGTTGTAAATAGGGTACGGTTTATCAGAATTAATCAAAAATTATAATAAAATGGTAAAGCCTTTCTAGTAATAGACACACTTATTAATGTCTTAAACGAAAGAAGGCTTAGTGTTCTGAAGATGATATTGACTTCATTCTGAGAATTCATTTTATAACCTGATTTTAAAGAATATTTCTCGAGCTTATTTAAATCATGTAAATAAATATTTGAAAGTTTCATATCATGCTGCACGATATGGAAATATCTCAGTGATTTGACTGGATACAATGGTATGCTAATTTATGTATATTTGAAACTATTTAGTTTAATATCCATATTTCCACACAGATAATTCAATAATAAATTTCTCCGTTCCATGAAGAATTCGGTAAATGAAAAACATGGCAGATATTTTTCCAATAAAATGGCAATAGATATTATTAAAAATAGTAGTTTGTAAACTGCTTTTAATAACATAAGAATACAATGGAAGCTTTATTAATATACTTTGATTTATCTTCTAACTGTTAATAAACGAGCACAGATCTTACATAAACTCACTATATACGGCTTGGATAGAGCTCTTTCATATTTCAAATTTAGTGCAAGTTTTGTTGAGAACCTGTTTCTGAATTTCAAGGGATATTTATTTTACCTAGAAGACTTCAACAATGACAACATATAATTCTTGAAGTTCATTACTTAATATATGGGACGCATTAGAATCGATTTTTGAAAAGACTTTTCTCAGCTGCCAACTTTTTTTACTGGTAATTGATTAGAACTTTATTTTTGAATAATAACAAGAAATGTGCTTAAATAATATCGTTTGAACTTTTTTAAAATTGTACATAATTTAAATTTTAGTTAAAATAATCATATAAGTGTAGAGGGACGAGACTCATGTTTAAATGGAATGCCGCTGTTGAAGAATTAATTATATTTCAAGAACCACTTTTATTAAGTTTCACGACACAGTACATTAAAAGATACAAGGCGCAAGACAGAGAACAACAACACAAGACAAGTACACAGAGAAGAAGAGAGAGAGGCATCATGGGAAAAACCCGGATGGCTCTAGTAGCGACACCTACCATAAAGAGGAGAAGGCAGTGAATTGTAACCGCTACATAAGTTAAATTCATTATAATATAAGTCGCATAGATTAAACAGTGCACATTTTTTAAAAGTTTATTCGTCCTACATTTGGGAGAGCTTTTCAAAGAAAAGCTAGTAGAACATTTACATAAATATTTAATCATACAAAAATTTGTTTGATGCGTAAATAATTTTTAACTAAACTTTTGTGTAAATAATTATTTGAAGGATTTTAAATAGTACATCTAATATTCTGTTAGTTTACTTTTCTTTGCTGAAAGGCTACTCTCAAAATAAAGCACTCTAAAACTGCTCTTAGTCTATTTTGTGAAATCTTTGCTCCGTTTGGTCATTACTTTTTTATTTTATAGAGACAAATTAATGGTATTAGAATTCCATGGGTGCTAAGGTGCCAATTTGGCGAAGCTTCACAAAACAGACAGTGAAAAAGGAATGTCATAAATAAGAAAGAGACGAACATTAATTATTTAAAGCCTATTTTATTTTTACTTCAGTGACTGTATTAACACATAACTTATTTGTTGTATTGAAATTCTTTATCTGGGTATTGTTGCAAACATGGAAAGCCGCTTCCCAACAATGTGAGTCTTATGGTTGGGAAGAGAGTTTTACAAGGTTAAGCATGGAGTGACCTCAGCGAGTGTTCCGGAAACCCTGACCTTGGCGACAAATTTGGCGACCTTGGCTACAAATAGATGATTCCAGAAAATGCAACCCTTTTCTCGATATTTCTATTAGAAAAGGGAATACACGAGAAAAATCCATGTGACGTCACGGCCTGGCGGAGAGAGTATTTAAGGACGGCGCTTCGATCGGAGGAGTTAGTGTTGATCCATTGGGAACGACTTGAGAGCTTCGTCCGCAGCTAGGAAACTGGTGAGTTGAGCGCTATTGAAAGTGCAGTTATTGTCACTACTAGTTATTTGCTGACTGTTTGTGTTGTTAGATAACAAAGTGCTGAACTGTTTTCACCTGTGAATTGTTGTCTGTTTACATTGGTAATCTGTGCAAGAACTATTGCTCCCTGTATATGTGCTATGTGTTTTCCTACATATTTGTAAATAAACCTTCATTTTCCATTATCCTGCGTGTTGGACTGTTTACACCATACACCCACAGTAAGACTTTTGCAACAGTATAAAACGTTTAACGAAATGCACGCTTCTTTAATCAGAAATTCCTATTTAACAATTAGAACTTTCCTAGACTAAAGATTTATTTTCTAAAGTTCTACTATTCTTTACTTGAAGTGACAGTCATTCTAAAACTACATGCTATTAAGCCAAACTTAGAAAACTTGTCTTCTTTTAGCTTATTAGTGGGCCGCGACACACAGACACACACACACAGTGTGTGTATCATATGCGTTTGTATTTTTTACTTGCATATTTAGTTAGTGGGACTCAAAATATTTTTTATATACATAACATGTGGTCCTCACAACCAAAGATATTGGGAACCACTGTTCTAATTACATGCCAGCATTTCAGTATTCAATGCTTGCATTACCTCCAGACAACTACAGCAGCACTCTAATGTTGCATGAAACAGGCTATCTCCTATCGTCCTTAAAATCTTTATTCAACTTTAATGAATCATTTAAAGATGTTCAAATTTTCAGCACTGATTACGTAACATATATTACCGCATTATCGGAGTTAAGTGCAATTTAGTTACTTTGGCAACCTTTAACATTTCAGAAATTCTGGAATTTTGTCTTTGATGAAACTGAATCAATTATAACCTTAGTGAAGAATAAATATGTACTTGTAGAGCAGTATCTTCTCCGTGATTTGCGTATGAAGGACAAGATACTGCTCATGCGCCATAAAATCTAAAACTAAATCTTGCATATATGGATCTCTTAAATAATCGTATGCCTTGCTCTGTCATTGTAATTATCAGTAAACTATCCTGAAACTAATGGCTATTGTAAATATTCAGAATTAATGATAATTATATCAAGTCTACACAAAATGACATGGCAATTTCAACACCATTTCGAGTGAAAATAATTTTCATTTCCTGTGTTTATCAACTAAAAACAAATGGCGACAAAGAGTCTAACTGAGCACAGACTCGGAATCATTTATTATTTAAGTGAATCGACAAAGACCAGCAGAACAAAATGATAACAGAAATATGCATATTTTACGCTAAGGAAATTCTCTAAATACTCTTAAGCTCTATGGGACACTAAATAGTACATTGTGATACATTTGAATTATACGAGAATTAAATTAATTCCTCTTAAATCCCTTATTCTCTGTATCACTGTTATTATCAGTGGTAAAACTGGAACTTAATGCTTACTGGAAATATTAGAATTAATGAATTTAATCAATCAAGTCAACACAACACAATGACAAATTTCTACACCATTTCGAATGAAACTAATAATCATTTCCTGTGTTTATCAATTAAAAACGAACGGCGACAAAGTATCTGCGAGCAGACTCGAAGTCATTTATTATTTAGATAAATCGACTAAGACCAGCAGAGCAAAATGGCAGCGCAAGAAATATGCATATTTTATGCAAAAGAAATTCTCAGCAACAATGGACGGAACAATAATTTATTCTCTTTTGTCATTTGTATCAACAATGTATAAAGATAAAGTAACCACGCAGATAAAAGTTGCTGTACTATTAAATTCAATCCCAATACATTTTCCGCAGATTTCATGCCACACAATCCATCATACCAGAAGATATTCCTAGAATATTTATTCATTTATTCCAAAAGAGTAAACCCCTACTGACGTAATCTAAAGAGAAATATCTAAGAGTTATGTTATGCAACCCATTTCGTCCATCATTTCAATGTGCCGTATCAATCCATCTATCTTGGGCTCATCGGAGTGGTCGCCACTGGAATTTATTATTCAGCATCCTTTGCAACAACCCCAAGAGTTCATTTATGCAGCGGAATGGTCACGTCTCGTCTCAAGAATACGGAACGCACTCGTCTGTTTGCTTTAATCTCTAGCTATATGTTATGGCCTACAGTGTTATGAGGTATAAAATTTGCACTTCTGTGAAACTTTCGCAGGTCCGGTGATTTTCTGGAAAAATAACTATGATGAAACAGGAAGCTGATTTTCTTTACCGGAGGTACAAATAATGTACCAGTAGATTTTCTTAATTCGGGTTTGGAAAAAATTCAATACCATTAAGCTAGTTAAACTTTTTTATTCCCAAGAAAGCAATCTGTGGTGATTGTTATAGGCCTACTTGTTCTAGCATACTGTGATGTATTTCAGCGTAGCATGAATAATAGACCAAAGGAACATCAACCCCGCCCTGCCTAAGCATCCGGGTAACCAACTGAAAGACCGGCCGCCGCAACAGGTAGTCGGGCACTGTGGTTCCTGCATAATAGCCCCCATTACGAGCGGCTCATGCAGCAACCCCCCGTTATTACCGGGGTACGATCCGTCATCGGAAGTGGGCCCAAAGAGCCACACCACCATTATTGTACCATCGGGTTGACGAGAGCCTGCTTACTTATACGGTAGCCTCTCATCCGCGAACTAACGGTGTCCCCCCGATGGGGGTAGCATGAAGAATAGGGGAGCCTTCTTTATCAAAAATAATATATTTATTGGACGTCTTCCATAGCACAAACATGTAAAACAAATACATACACTTGCATCACAAACGTTACATCACTGACTTACATCGAATTCCATGTTCAAACCTCTTATTATTCTCCGTTGCTAGGCAACGTTAGCAAAAGACAAATATATAGGCGCCACACTGTTTTTATAACCTTTAGAAAAGAATTAATGCTAAACGATTTTTTAATTAATTTCTTTTATGACCAAGCGGTTTTTTATCTAATTAATTTCTTTTCTTTAAATATTTTAATAATTCTACAAATATATATTTTTTTATTCGTTACGAATATTACAATACCCTAGTCCATGAGTCAAAGACTCATGATAAAGAGAAGGTCTGACATCTTCCGTTAATCAAAGCGACCTTAGAGCAGTAGTCTAATAGAACGCCTTAAGTCCGACTTGGCTACAATAATATAGGACAGGGATGGGCAAACTTTTTCGGTCGCGGGCAAAAAATCGAAAAAAAAAAAGTTTGGCGGGCCAAGATAAATTTTTCTAAAATTTTAAAAACAATATACAAGTATTACAATTTAAATATGTTAATGAGATGAATGAAATTGCGATTTCATTTTTAAAAGTTCCTTATATTGAGGTTCGAAGTGAGATGTACTGATTCTAAGGAACGAGGCTAAATGCTCATCTGTCAGTCTACTTCTGAAATAATTCTTTCTAAGGTTCATAGTTGAAAACACTTGTTCACATATATAAGATGAAGCAAACATATCAATGATTTTCTGGGCGTGAGATATTAAATTTGGGAAACTTACTTTCGATAATGATTTGTAAAACTCTAACTTTGGCATATTTAAAAACGACTGCTTGAGATGATTGTTAGATTGCAACTCAATTAATCCAAGCTGCAAATCTGACATCACTGCTTCAATTTACGTTGAAAGGCATGGTAATAGAAAGCACAAAGTAGAAAAGGAGATGGATATATAATATATAAATCATATTTTCTTTTAATTTCAATCGGACCGGCAAATTAAAATTCTATCCGCGGGCCGGATAAAACCTTCCGACGGGCCGGAGTTGGCCCGCGGGCCGTAGTTTGCCCATGTCTGATATAGGAGTAGATTGATTTCCTGGAGGACTTTCAGAGGAAACTAGTCAATATTTGTGTTTTGCTTGGAAGAGAAAAAGGAGAACTTCCTTCAGCCATCACAAATGCAGCGAGAAATTCATTGTTAAAGCGTATATCGCTCTACCAGTTTTTGAATAGTGCTGGTTAACAGCATTGCCAGAGAATGATCTCGAAGTCCTTAGTGGAGTAAGTAATCTATATCTGTCGGATCCTGTCCTGTTATATCGCCCTATGCGCGATGACTATATTTATTACTAATGAAGCGAGATAACAATAGGTTCTACATTTTTGAGTTATCATGTTCACATTCGGTACCCCCGTCAAAATAGCCCAAGACAAAATAGCCCGTGCCGAAATAACCTCAACAAAATAGCCCAAGATAAAGATAAGATGTGGAGATTCATCAAAATCTCGAAATGGTTCGATAGAAATTGAAGAATTCTGGTTTATAGTCGAGTTCTTCATTCAGATAATATCCTTCCTATGAAATTTGCAATATTCCCCTCCTTAGATAAGATGTTAATAAGACCTTCTATTTATCATTTCATGAACTGTGAGTAAGTATTCACACATTCTATAAAACTAGAAAATCACCCATCATGGTATGACGGATGCAAATTGCCTCTTCATTCGAGAGATTTCCCGTCAAATTTGACGTGTTTAAATAGATATATATGCGAGAGAAATGTTTAACATTGATTGAAAACAAATAAAATAAACATATGTTTTATGACAGGAAATATTTTTTTATTTACATATTATTTACATATTTCTTTCTTCGAAAAATCTCTCAGTAAACATCATTCCGTGTGAAATATTTTTCGTTGTTTAACAATTTTCCTTGTACTTCATTTCTCTTTGTGCAAATTTTAACGTTGCCAAAAAGTATTATCAATTATATCATCACGATTGCAATAAATAATCAGATGCATCGTGGCGTCCAAACTATATCACGCGCATGATATACTACTGACGTGGTTTACTATTTTCTATTAAAAAACGGAAATTAATTTGAAATATATGATTAATATAATTTAAAATGTCTCGGGAACCATTGATCATAGCGAGATAAATTTTATATCGATCGATAGCAAATTTTATTTCACTATTTTGGAGGTATTAAATTTGAAATTAGAACGGCAATTATTTTTTTTAAATTAAAAATTACTGAAAATTTAAGTGCTCTAACGATGAAATAATGCTGTTTAACGTCTCACAGTGCTATGGCGCGAGTGTTATTCTTGGTGACGTCAGAGCGTTACCGGATCAGTGAGTAACAGATCTGGGCTCTTATATTAGTAATACCAGTGAAAACAATCTTAGTAAAGTTATGTCTGCAACGTTATAAAAAATTTTTTTTCGAGACTTGAGAATGATTTCATTAGAATTAATAACAGTCTGTATGTTCATGAAAGGAACTCTAAATTTCTTTGATATATGATGATTAAAGCCACATAACAGTGAAGGTATTACAATACAACCCCGACCGAACTAAACTAACGAACTTAACCGAACTAAATTCGGGGAAGCCGGTTCGGATAAAGATTTTTTCGGTTAAGCCATGAACATCCATTACTGTTTTGCATCTAAATACAGTATGTAAGTCTGAAATGTTTTGAGCGCAAAACTAATTCAAAACTCTCTTTGTAGGCTACTCTTATGTTCTTGATTGAAGTTAACCCTCCGTCGGACTCAATGTCGGTGGATCGAAAAAATTTTTTTCAGAATTTTAAAACCTACATATGCGGAAAAGGTGTTCTATGGTATGCAGATTAAGAAAAAATAATATAAAAAACTAAATTCAAAATTTAATAATGCCGCAAGGGGGTTGAATTTTCGAAAAAAATGGAAAAATACTGAATTTTGATTATACGATTTTAAAAAAATATTATTATTAATCAAAACCTACTTATGCGGAGAAGATGTTTTATGGTATGGAGATTAAGAGAAAAATAATAAAATAAATTAAATTCTAAATTTAATACTACCGAAAGGGGGTTGAATTTTCAAAAGAAAAATGGAAAAATACTTAATTTTGATTATTGATTATACAATTTTATATTCGAAATAATTGTTTTTTTGCAATATAAATAACCAAAAGTGATGATTAATGAGTAGTGAGTAGTATAATGTACATAATTTATAGTATAGTGTAGAATGTAGTATTAATGTATAGTAGTATAATGTAGTATAATTTGATTAATAATATTTTTTTTCTCCATAGAAGAGCGATCCACCCTAATGTACAGGCAACATTATCTTAATTAATATTTTTAATACCCATTAATTTTAATTTTATCATTCTAAAATTAATCACTGAACTTCTTGGGGAGGCTTAAAAGCAGACAGTGGGGATATCGTCTCAAAAAAGTCAGGGCTTCGCGATTCCCATGCAGTACAGTACGTGTTTTTTGGATTTGCGATTTCAGAGGCATTTCGGATATCGGTGAACCAAAGTTCGGCTAAACAAGGTTTTACTTTATTTAGGGCATGCTTAAAAGGAAGCATTTAATGTAAAAATATTACTTGCATACATCGTGTAAAGAATAAAAGAAACAAAGAAAAATAGCACATTTACGCTTGTGAAGACCAGAACATCGAAGTTCTTCTCATATAAATATATACCTTATATTTTTTACTAATAACCGTTTTCTTTATCTTCACAGAAGCAGACGTTCTAAGGTGTCAAATAATTCAATTAGAAAAACACAAAAGAAATAAAAGGTCAAATTGCATCCTTACTTTCGACATTAGAGAGAGCGATTTACGAAGAAACGATGATAATTCGAGATATTCGTTGCAAAAAAAGTCTCGCCTTCGCAATTATTTCCATGCAGTACAGCACGTGTTCTTTGGATTTGCGTTTTCAGAGACACCTCGGTTTCGGTTAACTCAAAATCGATTTTACCGGGGTTTTATTGTATTTAAAAACCATTGCTAGAATGAACACATATTTTGGCCAATGATGAAATTTCTGAAAGGAACAAACAAGAAATTCAGAAAACTGTTTCTTCCATGACGAAAGCAACCACGCAGAAAATTGAGTCTTATAAATTTGGCCCTAAAAGGATGAAAAGAAACAGAAAAGGAGTTTTAATGGACTTGCCGATGTATCTCTTTGTAGCTTTGAAAGAGATTTTGCTTAAGATTTCAAATATCATCCCAACGAATGTTTCGAAAAATCATTCCATTAATTCCGATCAGTTTCAAGAAGCTAATGTAGATTTGAGACAATAACTATAACATTTTTCCCTTTCAGACGACTGGGGTTTTGTTTTCAGTAAGCTAAATATGATGCTATCAAGTTCTGTCTGGGAATAAATAAAAAAACATTCTTGTCGGTAAGCCGAGTAGGGAAGGTAGATTCTGTTCGCCGCGAGATAAAAGCAGGACCCTCTTATCCAACTCTTTAGACTCCATTGATCCAAAGGAGTCTAAAAATTTACTACACACATTTCAAAATAATATTGAATAAAAAGAATTATTTAATTATAATTATAAATATGATAAAAGTGAAAATGTGATATCCAGCCTTAGCCACTCGACCGTTTTCGACAATTTTGTTTTCATTTGAAAGTTTATGATGTCTAGATATGTCATAAAAGGTCGCCTGCCCTACACCACACCCCATTTTCGAACGAAAAACCACTTCTCTACCATACATTCCCTATAGGTTATTTTCGATTTCGTTCAAAAATATGGGGGGCAGGCGACCCTCGATGACATATCTAGACGTCATAACCTTTCAGTTAAAAAAATTGTCGAAATCCATCGGGTGGTTGGGGCTGGGTGCTTTGTGCAAGGTTTAATAATTTGGTAGAAACCCTCACCGAGTCCGCCAGCCTGAACCACTCAACCGATTTTGACCATTTATTTTTCATTTGAAAGGTAATGACGTCTATATATGTTATCAAGGGTCTCCTGCTCCCCATCAGCCCCCTACTTTCGAGCTAAATCGAAAAAGCACTTCTCCTCTGTACATTGTCTATGGGTAAACCTTGTAGAAATCCCCCAGCCATAACCACCAGACGGATTCATTTTTTTTTCATTTGAAAGGTTATGATGTCTAGATATGTCATCAATGGTCGCTTGCTCCCAACCCCACTTTGGAACGAAACCGAAAAAACATTTCTCCACCATACATTCTCCACAGCCCTTTTTTATTTCGTTCGAAAATGGGGGTGTGGGGGGAAGACGACCCTTGATGACATATTTAGACGTCATAACTTTTCAAATGAAAAAAATGTATCGAAATCCGTCGAGTGTTTGGAGCTGGAGAACTGTCTGAAGGTTTTACCATATTATTTTAAATATA
This sequence comes from Araneus ventricosus, assembly GCA_013235015.1. Taxonomy (NCBI): domain Eukaryota; kingdom Metazoa; phylum Arthropoda; class Arachnida; order Araneae; family Araneidae; genus Araneus; species Araneus ventricosus. Next base: position 20,331 of record BGPR01021483.1, read on the forward strand.
TAGATCCCAACAGTTGAATCAAAATGGCGTGTCAAAAATATTGTAAAATACCTATTGTAGGTGATGAAAACTGTTTATTTAGGGCGATTTCATTCTGTATTTATGGATCTGAAGACTTTCATGCCGAAATTCGAGAGAAAGTTATACAAAACATTACAACTAGATGAGGTTTATTGAAATATCATACAATTTTAAAGGAACCTGTTGTCTACAAAGAATATGAAATCTACTATGGTTTTATGGTCTGTTCCACTGATCTTCGTGCAGTATTTAAAACTGAAAAAAGTTGCGGCTGAGAGCCTCGAACCAGCGATGTGGCAGGGCCACTGCTAGCAAAGTGGGTGCTGGCCGCGAACCCGTCCGGAGGTCAGCGAGAGCAGCTAGTCAAAATATACAAAATGTATTTATTTGTATAATAATACTTTTCTTATATATACATTAACTTAAGATGCATATTTTTGGATGAATTAACTCTTTACTCTGGAGGCAACATTTTTCTTCTACTACCTTTAAAAGCAGGGCTTGTTTCGGAAGAAGCGACATGAATTGTACTCTACCATCCTGGGTGGCCATTTGCACCATTACCCCACACCCTGCTATAACCTTCCCTTAAGGCGCACGGAAATGGGCTGTGGTTGGCAAGGATAATTGGACCCCCTACCGCGCTTATCTCGGAAGCGATCTCAGAACCTCACCTCCCCTCAAAAGAAGCCAACCGCCTCAGACCGGCCTTCGCCGCTGCTAAGGGAAAATTTTTAGACCGCCTCGCTCGGTGTGAGAGGGTTAAATAAATAATCTTAAAAATGTTAAATAAAATATAAAGTGTTATATATATATATATATATATATATAAACAAATAAGAAACAAACATAGCAGAATTGTAAAAGCAACATATACAACAAAAACATTCATAAAAAAAATGTCAAGAAAAAAATCTGCGGTAAGGAGAAAAAGCCGAGAGTTCTTAAAGAGAGAAAATAAACAAAAGTGGGAAATATATATAAAAGGGGAAGATAAAATAATATAGAAATATATAACACAAACGCAACGAATGGGTAAAGGACAGTGTTTTTAGCCTTATGCCAGCACTGTTCGCAGAAAACATTATGATTTCACTAATTTTTTAGCGGTTCGTATAGATTTTACTTACCCTGAGATGAGCATCTATACGCTTTTACCGATTTACTACAGTCTCTCCATTTTATTTCAACATTTTTTGACTTTCATGACATTGATATATATATATATATATGATTTAAATATTAAGGGTATTATTGTATAAAATAAATATTTAGAATAGAATAGAAAAATACGTTTCTTTTTATTCATGTAACCGATTTGAAGTGGCGGAACCTGGCCTGGAAAATTCCATTTTGAGAAGGTGTCGATTTGTGAAATTTTAAGTGGTTAATCAGAAAAAAGTGATTTTTTTTTCCTGCTCCTCAATTGTATTTTTAGGTAGGTATTTTGTTTGACTCAAATTCCTGCATAAGGTTCTGATGGGGCGAGAAATTACTCTAGTCCAGGCGCTCAAATTTGTTAAGAGGGCCCTGGATAAAATGAAAAGAAAATTTCACCCTCTCGCCCATTTCCAGCTCCAATTTCATAAGGGTAAATAGAGCCGGCCCGAACAAAAGCGGAGCCTGGTGCATGATTGACATGCGGGGCCTTGAAAGAAATTTCGTAAGACATAATTTGCTGCTTTTTGATATTTATTACATTGCATAGATTTATTATATTGGCATAGTAAGGACTAAAGAAATACATGAAAATGATAAATAATTAATTATTTTATTTCATAATTAAATTATTTTTATAAGGTTAATATTTCAGACCTACACGAGACATACAGACTAAATGAAAAAACAAAAATAATTTCTTCATAAATACAGTTTGGTATGCGACTTGTTTTTGGTTAATATGGATTCGATAGAAGAAATTACTAAATAAATGAATTGTTCTTCTCTAATGCTAGATCTCAAGTAATTTTTTATTCTTTCTAATCTTGAGAAAGATCTTTCTGCAGATGCGACGTAATTGGTAAGGTCAAAATAATTTCAGATCAGAAGCAAAATTTGGATAAGAAGCGAAATAAATAATTTTCAAGAAAATATTGTGTCCTGGAAAGCAAAACTTAACGGCAAATTTTAATTTTATTAAATAAATCAATGAAGTCAATTTGGATTTTGCAAAATCAGTCACCAGGGCAAGACCTTCAGAAACGTTGAGCCTTGTACGCTCGCACAGCTCGAAACCACTTCTCTGAGGTTAGAAACTATAAGGATGAAAAAGCGTGTAACTGATGAGAGCTTTCCAACAAGACGTCATATGCATAGGTTAAAAAATTTCAAGCAGATTCGAACCTCTACTCCAAAATATTGTAGCACGTTTCGTCTGTCTTACTATTATTTCTTTTAAATTAATATTAATTTTATCAACGATAGCATGCACACAAAAAAAGTATTTAATATCCCTGCTAGGATCGTGTAAATGCAGTAATTACAAAAATGAAAAGTATTGTTGTAAAACACACTTGAAATATTTTTAAAAATTTATTAAAATTAGAAAAAGATTGTAAGGAAGTAAAATCGGTATCACTCAAAAGCTATTTTTTTAAATTTTAAAGTGATGTAAAAATAATTTATGCGCAATAATATCGTTCGAAGTCCTTGAGAAAAACATTTCAATTAATTTTTAATTACAGTTCAACCTCAAATTTAAAAAAAAAAACCTTCTTAGTGAGCACCTACTACCAAGAAGCGACTCCGTGCCAACTTTTGTAGCTCTTGGTCGTTAGGTTAGCCCTGTAGAATATTTTGATTGATTTTTGCATTATGCATACTGCATGAAGACGTATCACGTAATTTATGGATAGTATCCAACTTTTAATTATCACGTTCAAAACAATCGAAGTTAGAATTTGAACTTATAAGTATCCCCCAACTTCTAAGCAGTTGCATTTATGGGAATACTTTCGAACAGCAATATTGAATTTTATGAAAGTTGAATATCCTGATACCCATTTGCACTTATAAATTAAATTACATAATTAAAATTGCATTTATATGATTAATACTCGAAGATTCAAGTTTAAACTTCGGTCGGACACAATACAAATGCTAGCAGGTTCGGGCGCAACTCATCTATGAGATTATAAGTTAAACTTTTTCTTAGGTTTAAGGAAAATCTTCTCAGACTGAACTATTTGGTCATGCAAAGCTATATTTGTGTTTTTAAATAACTTTTTTTTGCATTTCCTTGCAATTTCTACTAACAAAATGTCTAGGAATTTAGGAGGAAGTTGCCGCTTATTTTCCCGTAAGGTTCCTTAACAATGAAAACTACCGTCGATGAGAGCCTGAAATAATTCGACATTTTTATAACAATATATTGGAAATAACGATCGATGTCATTGACTTAGGGGGTGGGACACAGGTATACGAACTTTTGCAGGTATATGAAAAGAAATATTGAGAAAAAATTGGGAAATCAAAAAGACAAACGTAATCTGGCGCAACTCATCGACCAGATTAACGTGCCTCTCAGGTTAATCTGGAGGAAAGAGGACTAGAGAAGAAACTACGACACCCTAGTATGAGTGATAGGGAGCCAGGAAGCTACTAAAGGTGCCACACCATTATCTGTAAAACCCGCACTTAGGCACAAAAACAAGATGGGTGCTTCATCTCACAGATTAGATGAGTCTAACCGACGGTTAAAAAATAGGAATTTGTGAAAGGATCTCCATCATTTTGTTTGTTATAGATCAACAGAAATTCTGCCGGCTTCAATGCCTGCAACTTTCTAAATCTTAATGGTATTTAACTGGAATTTTTATATAAGCTGCCTTACATATCTCGCTTCGACGTTACGAAAGAAAATTTACGCTATGCTTCGCAAATGCGCAGTTAAAAAAGTATTTACTGCAAATACTCATCTTTCCTTGAATGTTCAAGGTATTTACTTCAAAATTTAATACAATGTTCCTCTAACATATTGTCGAGTATTCTGTAAGTTTTGCAAAATTTGGCCGAAATTCTGCATGTTATAAGCAGAAAATTTGGAATCTTTTAAAGAAGCTTTTATATCTTCCCGAATATTTATGTAATTTTTAAGAAATTGCATGTAAGCAACGTGCATAAGAAGCAAAACGATTGATGAAAGTTTCAAAACATTATCAGCTTCCTGTGAAACGGGGCGAACCCAAATCATTTTCTTCATCAATTTGTGGACAGTCCCCTAAATGTCATCGTGACAAAATCTTCACTGTAAAATGTGAGTTCCCGCGATTGTTTGTCTCAACATTCTCCAAAACTGATTATGAACCACTGTATTCAAATTAACTCCAAATGTTTCACATTGTACCAATCTTGCAATACTTTTGGCCAGTAGTGTATCTCTCGCCGGTTCAAATCCAATGAAATTTACTCTAGTTATCATGTTCACAAGATAACATGGGCAAAGAGTTAAATATATAACTTTTGAAGTAGGGGTGGTTTTGAGTTCTAGGCGCCATGATCGGTGAAGATCTGCAGAAACTTTCCCGAAGTCGTGTCATGAAAACCATTGCAATAGGCAATATTCCTAAAAGGAATCTACTTAATATCTGCTTTTCCAGACTATCTTCAGAAAATTTATCAATAGAATTCGAAGCTTTTTACATTAACGTCTCTTTTCAAAAACACTCGTGGGATCTCTCCAAACTACTACTATGTGCATTCGAACACTTAATGAATTCAATTCACTGAGAGAATTCAAAAGTAAAAAGGCCGAGAATAATGAAATTTAGCATGTTGTCTTTACACTCAAATTTTTGATCAGTTTCAAATTTTGAACCAAATCGGGAGTCTGGAAGAGGCACTGTTTCAAAATCAATGCACGATTTTTTTTGAATTACGCGACGAATTTAAACACAAAACGCACCGTACGGCGGAAGTATACAAGGAAGTGAAAGGAAGAACACTCCTGGTGGTTTTTTGTAACAGTAATTAAATCCATCCAACTTTTGCAGAAGACGGTATTCTGTGCTTTGCCATAGTGATTTTGTTGCAAGTTATGAATTGAGTTATTTTCTTTTGTCGGTGTTTGGTTATAAAGTAAAGTTCCGCTAATTCTGACTCCGCTTGTGGGGCCATCTGGTTAATCCAGACGGGATTTTAAAAAATCTACATCAGTTCTTGTTATTCCTACATCAGTTTTGTAGGTTGAAAACATAGGTTAGTATTAAAACTAAAATTAACCCTTTGAACGGCAAAAATATTTCATCTGAAATGCTTTGCAAACGGCCTCTCTCTATCTAAATGGTGAATGCAAATGTTTCGGAGCCGGTTATCGGGTAATAAACAGAGAGCAACTTTCTACGCCGGAGCCGGTTTTTAAGAGTAATAATCAAAGAACGACTTTCTGCGACGGAGCCGGTTTTAGAATAGTCATCAGAGAGCGACTTTCTATGTTCCAGCCGGTTGAAGGGTTAAGCTATAGAAGAGTTGTATCGATTTTTATAGCTTTACCCATCTAAAACTTGTATTACGTGCATTTTAAGAAAAATTCCGTTTAATCCAGACTTTCGGTGATCCTCCCAGATCCGGTTCCTTCTAGTTCAGATTAGCGGAACTCTGCTGCAAAGTATAAAAATAAAATTATGTAGCAAATTAAGTTTTACTCTATTTTTAGTTTTACATGGGTTTATTCCTTCAATTATCTTGTCTGCTGCAGAAATTTGAAGTATGCAAGTCAGCATTACTCGGTAAATAGTTACGCACTAACTAGTGATTATACTTTCAGCCATAGTTAGTTTTACGAGTTCAAAAATTAACTAAAGAAATGCATTTCTAATTTTCATTCGAGTAAAGGAACCGCTACATTCCTTCGATACACTAACCTAATTGGTAATAAAGAGATAATGGAAACACAAACAAGTTCAGAGGTAAAAACTGAACTTTAAGAGGTTAATTATGCAAATGAGGCTCCTAATAGAAGTTCCTAATTAAACATTTATTTTTTCTATTCATTACCTGAAAGGAAAGAATAATAAACAAGCATACAAAAAATAATCTAGTAGCAAATTATTTATTTTTCCTAAGAAATCGAT
>BGPR01021484.1:0-26422 GCA_013235015.1 Araneus ventricosus
TAAGCAACTTCGTTTGCAACAGAGCATAACTTTTCTAATGTTTACAATTGAAAGCTCATCCAAGCCCGAATGGAATTATCCACATACAGTTAATGCAATGTAACAAGCGTTGCCTTGAAATTGTCGCAAATTTCCTCAAAGTTTTAAATTTAGACAGATTTGTCCACTGAATTTTGGCCGATGGAGAAGTGGCTCTGGTGTGCAAATAAATTGCTTATTTTTGAAGAAAACTAACTAGAACTTTTCTCTTATGAGAAAGTGTGAATTTATTGAACTAAAATAACGTCACCAAAAAGAATTAAAGAGTTAACATTGAGTTTCTTCTGCGAAGACATGTGCAATTGAAAATACACAAAAAATTATATTGACACAACCATCTTTATGCAAGTCGTTGGCGTCGCTTTATCTGTTTAAAACGTCTGTCACAAGGCTTTTTGGGCAACAGAGTTATAAGAAAATCATTCTTGACGTCTCCGGTCGGTTCATCCGATCCAACTCCCTTTGACTTTAGGCAATGGGATTATTTTAAGATCAGCGTTTGTCAAATTCAAATAGCAAATTTAGCTGTTACATTACGTGTCAAAAGTTTAAACACAAAACAATTTCAAAATAAAACTTCAAATATCCACTTTATTTTAACATGTCGCTTATATGTATACAAAATTGCAATATTTATTTTTAATCAGAAGTTTTGAGTATGGAATGAAAATTGCTGTGTCATAAGTAAAATCACTAAACTGCTTTCATGCAAATTAATGAAATCACACAAGCAGCTGCGCACATATATGATATCTGGGTATATAAGGAGAACCTGACTGTTTTTTGACATTAGTTCAAAATAGCTAGGTCTAAAGAACTTTCAAATTATGAAGCAAAAAAAATCATTTTTATTGGAACTCAACAGAAATCAATTTTATGAACTTGCAGCTGCTTTAAAGACATCAAAACGTGGAATTTATCAAATATTATCTTGTGTATGAAACGTTAAACCAAAATATCGTTCTTTAAGGCCACGAGTGACAAGAACTCACCATGACAAGCAAGTCAGAATATTGGCTTCAATAGGAACTTTCTCATTCTCAAATTAAAAATATCATTGAGGGACAAATTTAGAAAAAAACTATTCATAGAAAACTTTTAGAATTGGGGTATATGAAAAACAGCAGGATACCTCGATTACCTGGATTGACACCCTACAACAAAGAAGGTTGACTAGAATAGGCCAAACAGAACATGTCATTTGGTGATGTGTATCTTACTGTTATATTCAGCGATGAAAAACCTGGAATCTGGTCTGACCTGCTGGGATTACGTGCTATTGCCATGATCTTCGAAAAGAGCTAAGAAGCATGTTTAGATGACAACATGGTGGTGGATTTCTGACTGTATTGGAAGCTGTTTGTTTCAATTACCAGACATTCGTAGTCTTACTCAGGGTCGAAAATAATCTAAAAACTACCAAGAGACACTTTCCAGCCATTTGGTTCTCTCTGTTGAAATTTTCGGTGGAATAGATTTAACTTTTCAACATGACAACCCTTCAACAAATGCCTCCAAATCAACGTCACAGTGTCTTAGCTCCGACATGGGGTCGGTTTTGAATAAACTCGCACCAAGTTCTGATTTTAACTTAAAAGAAAACATGTGGGCGAAATTCACAAATTTAGTTTATGAAAATAGGAAGCAGAATTCTTCAGATGAAGAATTGAAATTCGCCATTGAGAATGTTTGATTTGAACTACAGATATAAGTAATACAGAACTTGGTGTTATCGATGGAAAACCATATATTTCACGTAATTCAATAAAAAGGAACAATACTCAAGTATTAAGATTTTATTTTCACTCGACAATAAAAAAATAAATGTCACATGTGCTTAAACTTCTGACAAACCTGATTTTGTATTTTTGGTAAATACGATGGTTTAAAATAAATTTTAAAGTATGTTTGTATTAAGTATATTTTCAGTTTGATTTCAGTTCCAGTTTTTTGTTAAGCCATAAGTTAAGCCTTTTCCTTTGCAATTAAACATAACTTTTCCAAAGTTACAATTGAAAGTTCATCCAAGCTGGAATGGAATTATCCACATACAGTTACATGCAATGTAACACCCGTTGTCTTGGAATTGTCTCAAAGTGCCTCAAAGTTTTCCATTTAGACAATTTTGTCCACTGATAGGAAAACCCCTGGACATCACCACGCAGGGAACGCATTCCGACAACATCAAATAACATTTTTTCCATGCGTTACAATACATTAATAATTTTAAAATTCTTTATATATCAAAATACTTCATCGTATACAACATAGAATAGATATTAATTAGTTTCATCACATCACAACTACAATAGAATAAACAATGTATCTTAAAATAAATAAGATTCAATTGTCCAATTATCATTTACCATTAATATTTTCAATGACATTTACCATATAAAAATTAAAATAATTTCCTCACACACCATTACAATAATACATCAATCAATAGGGCATTATCCAAATATAAAATCTTTTTACGATTCAGTTTTTTTTAAAAAAATTGAACATTTACGCACTATAAAAACAGGACGATTAAAAATAAATTAACACACAAGTGAAAAGTCTACCAAATTTTTAACAATTTCGATAAGACCATTTCTTGCTAAGCCATATTTGCTGTTAATTTCATTAAGCCCAATGTCCCAAGTTTGTCGGAAAATAGTTTTTCCTGTTATCTTTGTAAATTAATTAACACGTATGAAACTTCTCGCCACTTCTGAATAATCTGATGAATCTTTAATTGAAATACGTTTAAATGATGCAATCGCAAACAGAAATTGAAATATTATGATTTGAACTGAGCAGCTTGTAGGCAATAAATTGCCATCCTGCCCAAAGAGTGGCGCTGTGTCACTTCTCATTTAGAGTACCTGAAGCCAGTTAATATGATTCATTCTTTTACTATTTATGACGCCCTTAAACTTTCCAATTTAAGGCCAGCAATTTAAAAGTGATAAAATATTTTACCGTCCGATGTCAGGAAAAAAAATTCTTATATAAAATACAGAAAATTAGAAAAAGTGGTAAATTTGGAATACATTGAAAAAAGAAATAATTTTAATTGCATTTAATAAAGAATAGAATTGCTATTTCACAATTTCACGGAAAAAAGGTGCTAACCAGTGATTAGTAGTTTTATTATCTTGTCAAAAGTTTTCCTTAATTAAAGTTCATTTTCGTCATTATTTTCGCTTGGATACAGGTCAGCCATTTCCGAAGACAAACCTTTTCCCAGGAATATAATTTCAATTAAGTCTCTTATACATAATTTGATATCCATAGTTCCCTTAGAGAAGTAATCCTTTAGCTTCAAATTATCATAGATATTTATATCTAATTACTATCTGTTCTCGCCAATATCATAATGTTAATCCTCATGCAAAATGTGCATTTCATTTCAACAATAAAATGGCGCAGCATATTATTTTGCGATTACAGCATGGCAGCTGGATTGAAATATACTGATAAAAGGAATTACAACATGGCATCCATAATTACACAATTTCATAGATATAATTTTCAATAATCTTATTATCTTAGTGGACTTCAATCATCACAGATTGAAAAGAAACCATGTTGATGAAATCGAATAAACTAAAATGCATTGATGACCTTATTTTCAACAAACGAATGATTTGCCCTAGATTTAAATACTTAATCCAAGTGTCGAATCTATTCTTCACAGACTTAGAGACATTTAAAAATTCCTTAGGAGGAGAAACCTTGTTAAATTTGCTGAAGGCAAATTTTAGGTTGGCCTGAGAATATTTGGCAAGCAATGGTCTCAATTAAAATATAGATCGTATGAAGATTTTGATTCCAATGATGCTATAGGATAGTTATTACATTCACGAATTAATGGAGAGGGTCAATTCAGTAGTAGAGTACGGATATGCGCATCTCCCTTTATTTTGAGTGACAGATAAATGGCAGTTGATAAGTACGTTGTTGTGCGATGGAATATGAAAAAAATCTGGGCATCTCATATTCATGGTTGTTTCTACATCTCATCAGCTCTTACACGAAAACAGCTTTTACATTTTATTACTTATGCCATCCTTAAAATAACAGATTTGAGATCAGCAATTTGTCGCATTTAAACTAAGCACAAGAGGTTTCTTTCAGAAATGGAGAAATTTTAAAAAATATTCAATAATATAGGATAATATTTTTATACTATACTTCGAATTAAAAAAAGTGGTAAGTGTGTAATAAATTGAAATAAGTAATCAATGTCTATTCATTACACTTGATCAAAATACTATTAATGTTTTACATTTCACTGAAAAATCTGCTAATCAATTACAAGTAATTTTAATATCTTGTGAAAAGTATTCCTCTATTGAAGTTCATCTGTGGCATGTTCTTCGGCTAGATACAAGTTAAAACACCTCCGAAAACTGGCTTATTACCTGGAATATAATTTCAATTGAGTCTCTTATGCATAATACATTACAATGAATTCCATTAACAAAGTAATCTTGAACTTCAAATTGTGATAGATATTTTTTTCGTTCTTTCAGTAGACTTGCACTTGTTCTGTTCATTTTCGCATGAAGGCATCTTACTTATTTGATTTACTCCTCATGGCATGTAACATTTAATTACACGTTGTCGGCGCCTATTTTATTATCTTATTCCTGATACAAAATATGCATTTGATTTCAACATTAAAATGGCGAGGCACATTTTATGTCCAGCAAGTCTAATGAGTCCTTAGAAGGCTATTTACTACATTTTGCTATAAATTTTTTAGTTTCCCGTACACGATATATTGTCGAAAAATTTGAACTCCAGATTTTGATAAATATCTACGTTCACTATATCGAAAGTACACATTTTGTAACTACGTCTTCCCTCCAAATCGTGGGTATCAGCAAAACTGAGCATCCGCAGTGGGAAGAAATCAGAAAAGGGAGAAAATTCAGTCCTTTCAGAAGTTTGTTCTGTCTACAAAGAAGGGTGCACTTAATGTGCAAACGTATTTTTAACTCAAAACAGGACATCTACTAATTTTTGTGTAAAGACATGGGTATTCGATAAAACTCATACTTAGGAAGTTTTTATTTATCAATACAAACAACAGGGATGAACACTTGAAAGTAAATAATTTATGCAGTGATTTTATATTTTTCTGAAGAAGAAATTTGCTTAAATATATTTGGTGCTCATTTCAAATTACAAATTCCTTTTAGAGTCTCTTAAAATTTACTTTGGTAATTAACCGCTGTAATTTTTTTCAAAGGAAAAAAAACCAATTCCACTGGTGCATTATTGCTTACACACATGAAATATGTACATTAATTATACGAAACTTCGCATGCTAACAAATTATTAATGCTAAAGTGAACAATTCCACCCAGCGAATATCGGTTGAAACATTCGCAGTGTTACTTTCTGTCGTTTCGTGCGATGACATGTATTTTAGTAAACTTCTGACTAACTTGAATATACGAGAGACTTATTCTGCGTGTCCTATTATAGCCGAACCTACTATCGTATTTTTTAATCCCTTTTCTCGCCTTTTTTTAAAATTCTTATCGTGTGTTTTTCTTTTTTGGAAAGCGGGGCATTTAGGGATTATGAAGCTTTTCTTGCGGACAGCTGGACAGGCTACCTAAAAATGCGACGGTCATCTTCAAAACGGGATGTATGGTCACATCATCGTAAAAGAATTTCATGCAGATTTTTTTCCTTTCCAAATTTTTGAAATTTTCCGACATTTATTAATTTTATTTTACATACAAGATCGTCTCGTAAAAATATTAGAAATTAAAGAATATTTTGATATATTGCATAATTAATAAATGGTGTACGTTTATTTTCTCTGTCTATTCTTTATCTTTTCTCTATATAAGATCTATTGGGAAATAAACTTCAGATTTTGAACCGTCTGTCTCTGTATTCAAAGTTTTAACTCTACTCTCTCTTTTTCGGTCAAAACTTGTTCCGTAAAGAAGATTTCCACTAGAACGGAACTTTTGTAATTACTTTAACGGAATCATTCAAGAATTTTAATGGCATATAATGATAATAGTAATTATACTTATTATTTAACATCATTAAAATTATTTTTATGATTATTTAACTGTTTAAAAATTAAATTATGACTATGATTGATATATCATATGAATAAAAAATTATTAATGTTTAAAAATTATTAGTATTTCAATAAAAGATCCTTATAAAATTTTAATTTAATTGAATATTAATTTTCAAAAAAGAAAACGGAGGTGGGATCGAGCCCTTGGCTAAAGGTTTGCATTCCAGAACTATACCGTTTAAGGTATTCGCGCTTCGACAACGGAGACAACTTACTAGTATATAAGTTATGCCGAAAGTTTGAGGACCATTTTCTCGCAATTGGCTGGCCATTGCGCTTTAGCATTTTAATGGATTATTACTCTAAAGATATACTATTAATAAACCAAGTCCCATACGGAACTGAACTTCCCAAGACGTGCCCACTAGGGTGGGCCGAAAAAACACTTTTTTCGAAATCGCTATTCTAATAGTGCGGAAAGGGTTCTCTCTGGGTTCAATAAACACGGTGTAAAATATTTTTTTGATTGGGCAATATCTTCTGCCCCCGCATCGCACTTGGATTTTGGAAATTTGGGTAAAAATTGGTAATTTTTCCTCGGAGTAGGAAATGTAATTATTTTTCAATATTGCTATTCTAATAGTGTGGAAGAGGCGCCCACTGGGCTTAATAAGGAAAGTGTAAAATATTTTTTCGAACGAATAATAACTTCTGTTCCCGCATCCCAATTGAAATTTTGCAATTTTTGAAGAAAAGTCCACTTTTTTTGTCTTTTCATACAGGAAGTGAAAGGAGGGGGGAAGGTTCACATTCCTCTGCACTTGTTCGCAGTGTTCTAGGAATTTCATTTTCCGAATTGTCGTGTCTTGTGGTGCTACTGAATCATTTGGTGGGTTTATCTGTGTGCGCGCGCCTGGGAAAAGACCTCTTTGTGCCTTTTGCTACAAGTTCGCGCTAAGAAATCGGAATTGTGTATGAGTTTTTAAATTAGGCTCTTCGTTCTTTTGGTTTGATTGATTTGTTAATAGACATGACATCAAAAATCAGTAAGCGGAACAAATTTAAATGTCCAATATTTGGAAGACCCGAAGATGTTTCTCAAATAAATCTTCCTACAAACGAATATATGCTACGTTGCTGCTTCTTTGAGGGGTTAAATCTGGCACCCAAAACTGGTAACAAAGAACCGACTTTCTCGAGAATTGCGGTAAATATTGCAACTAAAATTGAGTCTGTATGAGCAAAAGCAAGCACTGCCATTCCCACTGTGACCCATTCTCGAGTACTGCAACTGATCCATACCTACCATGGATAATATACCAATTTGAAGAAGTCTTACAAAAGAGATAATACAAGTTAGGCTTTCCAAACAAAGATCAGAGAATTTCGACAAGAAGCATGAACAAAATTATTTGGCATCGCGGACGGCAAATGTATTACTTTTGAAGATTGCACATGTGAACGTACTAAAAAATTACCTCGAAATGAGCATAATTTCCTAAAGATCAACGGACAACGAGACTTCTTTACATCGGCTCGCTTGACATTAATGAAACAAAACGACTTCAGAATATTGCTGAAAATGCTGATAGACAGGCTCACAATTTATATTTAAATCATACACAAACAACGCCTAACGCAGGTGTATGTAGATTATGAAGAGGAAGAAACGGATTGTTCTTCAGATATATCTGAGGTAGATTTAAATCTGGACACTTACAAACCATCGACATCGAATCGTTTAATCTCATTTACTGATCCTAAGTACAAACAATTAACTCCGTTTGTATCTAAATCATCACAAATGCGACTTGGCCTCCCTTCAACTGCTGTGGTTGGCGACAGGTTTGGAGTCTCGGACAGGGCTGTGGCTGCAATTGTTTCAAGTGTTCTTCACCATGTCGGTCTCATAACTAGCAACAACTCAGATTTGGTGGTTGACAATAACAAGCTGCGAAGGGAAAAGGCTTAAAGTTTCAAGCTTTAAGTAAAGCTCATATATTATCGTTGAAGGGGCTGTATTTCTATGGTCGTAAAGATTCTACATTGATAGAGGAGAGAGTAGATACTAAAAGATCACGAGAAAAACAAAAGATCGATATTTATCTCTTATTGAAGAACCGGGTTTACCTTACGTTACTCATTTGAGCTCATCATTTGGCACCGTAAAACAGATTTCCAAGACTATTATCGAATATTTTGAATGGATCACACGAGGTCTTTCTCAGCTTCTAGCAATCGGCTATGACGGCACATGTGTAATTCGGTTCAATTATTATTACTTCTCTACCATCCTCCGCGATATATCCATTGCCGTATTTAGTTCCATTGTGCGTGATAAGAAAATTCCAGAGTGGAACTTGTTCACTTCCCATGTCACACACAGGCAGTGGAACGGTGTGCCAAGTTAGTGACAGACGCATCCGCAAAGGTTTATGGGTTTCAAAATAGAGACGGGTTCATTAGATCCACATTCTTTTCCCGATCAATTATGCCTGAATTCGATCATAAGGCTGATTTCAAGCCTCTTCCTGCTGATTAAGTGTAAGTAAACTTTTGGTATTGGCATGTCATAACATTCTATGGCTATTCTTAACAAATATTATATTAATATATTGTGACTCAGCGATTATTTAATGATTTTCAGGCAATATAATCAATTGTACAATACAATACAGCAATAAACAGTGTTTGCACTCATCTATTTTTCATGTTCGATTTATTTCTATAACACATAAAAAAGTGCACTTTTCTTCAAAAATTGCAAAATTTCAATTACGATGCGGGAACAGAAGTTATATTCGATCGAAAAAATATTTTACACCTTTCTCATAAAACTCAGTAGGCACCTCTTCCGCACTATTAGAATAGCAATATTGAAAAATACATATATTTCCTACGCAGAGTAAAAATTGCCACTTTTTACCCAAATTTCCAAAATCCAAGTGCGATGCGGGGGCAGAAGATATTATCCAATCAGAAAAATATTTTACACCCTTTTTATTGAACCCAGAGAGAACCCTTTCCGCACTATTACAATAGCGATTTCGAAAAAAAGTGTTTTTTCGGCCCACCCTAGTGCCCACCCCTTGTTAGTAAAAAACTAGAAACAAAACTAAAAAAAAAAATATTGATCAAATTTTTTCCTCAATAGGGCCCAGCACCTCTTACGGCCGCCCTTGTACATGTCCAGTCTTGGGAAAAAAAGGAGCCACCTCTAAATATTTTGCTGTCGTTCATCGTGTATTAAAACAAAAGGTACCGATTTTAAGGAAAGAAGTTCTAGTAAAAGGTTTCATGTTTAAAATTTCCTTAAGGGGTCATATACATATTTATAATAGCACTAACTTCAAATGTCCGATGGAAACACATATATCTGTTAAAAAATTTCAAAACTACATGAAAAAATATGCAAGAATACCGAGTTTTATCAGCCCAGCATTTTTTGTTTAAAAATTATAAGCAAATGAAATTTTGAATTTCTAATTTTAAAGTAAAATTTTGAATTTTTATTAATATCTTCAGAAATGATATAACTATTCAACTAGAATTTTTTTTTATGTATTAGTATGAATTATTCTGCGCATTTTACAGTTTTACTTTTCATTTTAAAATAATTTTGAGCACATGAAATTGTTTATCAAAATTGATCTTAAAAACTTTTTTGAATAGCAACACTTATAAATTTTAGCAGTAATCGAAGTAGATGGCCATTTCATAAGCCTATGCAAAATTAAAGCATATTCGTAGGAGAAGTTTTGAAATTGCTTTAAATTTTCTATTTTCACTGTAAAACAATACACTTAAGTTGGCTTCATATATGTCGAAACTTTTTCATTATCTATATATTTAAAAGTCAATGTTCGTATGTGTGTTCGCTATAGACTCAGAAACAACTGGCCCGATTTACGCGCGGTTTTTTGCAAAATGATCCCATTGTCCGGGGAATTTTTAAAGCTATTGAAATCCTCGATCTGAGCATTAGAAAGAAAGTAAGGGCCTAATAATATTTTAATGTTTGGCTACCGTTGGCGATGGTTGATAAAATGCTTAGCGCAACTCCTAACGCAGGGTTGCTTTTTGTAAACAGGGTTTGTTTTCGATTTCGCTTAGACGTGACCTCGCGTAGACCTCTGGAACAGAGGCATTGTTTCCATAGTGGCCTTTTTAAGGCCAAATTCTGGAAATTTGGTGTTTTTTCAAAGCCCTTGGCCTTTGAAATTTTCATTTGGCCTTAAATTCATTTTTGGTTTTTTTCTGGCTTTATTTTTGACTATGACTTTTAGAAAGATTTTTAATAAATAATTTTACGATTTTTTAAAATAAACTATTGATATGTCACTTTTCAAATGGCCCACAATGAGCTGTCAAACGAAGTAGTTCTAGAATAAGAAAGGTTTCTGCCACCTTTCTTCAGAATTTATTAGTCAGAATGCGTCTAGCGGTAACCATGTTTGTATCTGCGCAGCATATAAGAACCACTTTCTTTGTTTTTATTCGTGTCTTTTCATGATCGAATTCTTATACAAAAACTTCCATACAAAAGCGTAAGATATTATTTTTTCTTTTCAAAAAGAGAGAGATAAATGAATGGAAAGAGGTCATCACATTATAGATTTTTTTAAAAAAAAGAAGCATCTGTAATTTCAGTATTGTTTGAAATACCCATCTCCAGCAATTTAACAGACGTTTTATTGTCAAATCTAGGGGATAGAAAAAAAGCTTTCAGAAACAATATTTAGAACGACGCAGTGTATTGAATTTTGGGTGTCAACTATTTAAATAACATCGAAACTAAGAGCAGTGAATTATGATATTTTTATCACGTTTTGGAAACTCAGCCATCTATTATGAGTCTGAAATCAGTTTTTTTTTATATTAAGGGGTTTTTTATTGTTAGTCATTTACTATGAGTTTGAAAGGACTTTTAATTTATTGTAATCGCACTGAAAAATAATATAGAACATTGAAGTTCACAAGGTAAGAAATGTCGCGCATGCGTAGAAGTGAGCTCGAGTGCTGTTGTTAAATTTTGTGAAGTTCCGTTATGTTCAATTTCTTAATGTTTTG
This sequence comes from Araneus ventricosus, assembly GCA_013235015.1. Lineage (NCBI taxonomy): Eukaryota > Metazoa > Arthropoda > Arachnida > Araneae > Araneidae > Araneus > Araneus ventricosus. The sequence goes on from BGPR01021484.1 coordinate 11,153, forward strand.
TAAGTTTCTTAAAGCTCAATATTAATTATGATGATTTTACTGCATTAGATCGAAATGAACAACGTGGTAATAGTCGATTACACATGCAAATGAATCGATTAAATCAATTGGTAAAACTTGATCATATTGCTTTCAATATAATTCGAAATTGAATATAGCTTGCATCCAGTTGTGGTTGTTGAAAGTTTGAATAAAGTTTGCACAAATTTCAAGGCATTAAAATTCAAGAATGAAGCACCTGGCTTGTGATTTTTGAATGGTAAAATTAAATTGCCACCATTGGAGTCACCACTTGAGTGATTGTTCTCATTGGCCGCTGGTACAACAACGCAATCAAAGTATTTTTTGAATAATATACGAAATTATAACACATGTTTTCAATGTATTGGTGCAACGAATATAATAACTCAGAATTATATGCCAACATTCAAGATTCAAGGGCAAATATGCCATACAACAAGCTTTCTGCTTCCATTTACGAATGCTTACCACAAATTTCTGCAAATATATTTCATTGGAAATTCAAGTGATCAAGTAAATCGATACATACACATCTAAACACAAGTATGAACACTGCCTTTTAACTATATAGATATCCAATTTTAAATAAATACAATAATTGGTATCAAACTTTCAATTGTGTTCATTTAATTTCTATATATTCTGTTATCTAGCAATAGCAAAGCATTGCCGGGATCAGTTAGTTAAATATAATTATTGCACCATTTTATTTTTAAAATTTAATTGTATAAAATTTTAACAATTTATTTATATAAATTAAAATTTTTATATTAAAGTGGTATGATATTATCCTGCTTATTTTTTTTTACTCATCAGGTTTTACAGTTTGTCTAATGTAGGTCATTACTTTGAAAAAAGAACATTTAAAGTGCAAAATAATTTAAAATGCTACTACCGACATTTAAAAGCAAGCATAGAACTTCTCTATCCTAAAGTTTAGACGAACTTTTTTTTCTATTTAGAATACAAAATGTCAAATATCTTCTAATCTATTAAGGGTATATTAATCAAAATTAATATCCTGGGGCATTTTGTTATGAGAAATTTATTCATGGAATCAAAAAAGGGTGTTGTCATTGAAAATGTTGAAGTTAGTGCAATTTAAAACATTTAGATGATCCCTTATGAAATTTTTAACCACAGAATTTTTTAATTTACGTTATTTCCAGAAGATCAGTACCTTTCTTTTTAATGCCCAATGAATGATCGCAGAATAATGCTCCTCTTCTTGGTTGGCTCCTTTTCTTTTTCCGCGACTGTACATGGCCTATATACTGCTCTTTTGTCCGCTGTGCAAAGACTGTAATATTTTTGCAGTCTATTTTGAAAGGCGCAAATTATAAAAATGTAAGGCGTTCATCAGAGAACGAGTGACATATTTCTCTTCAATTACGTTAGGAGATATGATATTTTCGCTGTGTCACAGAGTACTCAAATTCCACTCTCAAGATTGTACAGGTGGCTGTGTTTAACCGCGTTTCTATTCGCGGCGGCATGATCTTTCAGAACAAAGTAAAGAGCATCCGGAAGCTAAGGTAAACAAATTTTGAAGCACTTGTAACACAATAAGAATTACAGTTAACATATATCTAATACACTTTTGACCGCTACGTGAGAAAAATATCTCACTCGACTTAATGTCAAGGCGACAGTAAATAAGCGCATTTTTTAAAAAATGTATATGATATTCTAATGTAAAAAAACACATTTAAATAAGATAAGAATGTCCGTTATTTTAATTTCAATTAAAATTAGAATATCGGCTTCACTATACAACTTTTCACTCCCCCCCTAAAAAAGCCTTATTAAAGATAGAATTTGGCAACATCTAGAACAATTGGTCGGTCACATGATTTCACTTTCCAATCGTAATTAAACGATGCGATTTGATTTGCGCCTTCTTTTCATTGGGTTAACAATATATCTCAACTGCAGTGTTAAATATTGCTGAAACATTGAAATAAGACAAACTCAACGGTCAAATAAATCAATTGAAGAAAGTTTTTCGCATTTGTAAAGCATACAAGAAGAAGGAGAAATTTTTTGTTTCAAAATGCTGATCGTGCTTCCGAGACTTTAAAATGGAATTTCTTTTGGGGATTATTCGCCAAATGTGATAATACTATTTTTTTTTTTTTATTTTTGCGAGGTTTAAAAAGATTTGTGCGATTACAGAGAGCTTCCCGACAAATTCGCGCTAAGTTCTTAAAATTTGTTTTTAGGACTCTCTTTATATATCTTGGAATTGTTGTTTACCATTCTTTTGAAGTTTCTTAATTTTCTTTGTTAGTTTCATTTGAATATTCAGTTTGTCTTCTAAATCTTACAAAATCAAGAAAGTCTACCTCAGCAACTTAATTCTATCCTGATTTAACTTATAGCATCAGAAGCAAATATATTTAGCTCAAATGATTTATGCTTTGATAAAAATTTTACACACTGTAAGGAGCGAAGCGAGCAAGGTTTGCATAGCAATCTGGGAAGATTGGTCCGCAATCCTTGAGGGTTTTTAAAGCGTTAAAGAATGGGTCAAATCCTCCCTCCAGTTATGTAATATTTGCACAAGTGAATGATCATTCATAGAACCCATTTCCGGAATGTTTTCTCGTTTGAAAAATCTCAAGCGAAATATTATGTAAACGGCCATTTCAGATATCCATTGCCTAAGTAATTTCATGCATCCTCACTCTTCTGCCATCCATCACTTCATCATTAATTTTTCAATAATTTCTTGAGTAGTAAACTCAACAGGGAGTTCTGCCCATTCAGTGTCATATGTTCTCATATGGTCTACTCGAAATTTACCAAAACAGTTACAAACTTTTTTAATTGAAGGTGTGGAGTTTTTATTCTATTTATGAAGCTTAGATTTTGTTTCCAGGGTCATTTCATCTTTCAAAAAATTAAGATTTAACACTGCACGAAATTTTTTCTCGTGTATATTTCAGAAATAAATTTACTTTATAGATTCAAATAAATGTCAAAATCAGCGTAATACATGTATCTGAATGAAACTGTGTGCTATCATTCAAGAGCACGCAAGTCCGATACGGTCTCGTGGCGCCATCTCACAGACTTTGCACTGACTAGTCGAAACCCTTCTAGGTTTTTGTATTTTATGCCTTTTCTTCTTTTCTCTCGTCATGTATTTTAAAACGTTTTGCAAGGTACGTAAGACAGAGACAAAAGACTCTGGTAAAATCAAATTATAAAAATATTTCAGATTTTAAACTGCCATAGACCTTACTTATCCGAAACTGTTGACATTAATCTCTGAGAGCATATCAACTATATATATAATTTGATAAGAAAAACGCTAATATTCGTGATATATCATAACGCAGAACAAAATCGACTCTTGAATTTTCATATGTATTGATTCCAGTTCCGGTTTTTTTTTTTTTTTTTTGTCAAGCATTTTATTAAGAATTTTCGTTTGCACTAGAACATAACGTTTCTAAAGGCTGGAACTGAAAGGTTATTCAAGCGCGAATGGGTTTATTTATACACAGTTAAATGCAATGTAATACCCCTTGCCTTAAAAATGTCTCGAAGTGTTTAAAAGCAGGAAGCGCGTTTGAAAATACCTTCAGGCTACAGGTTGACAGCGTTGTTTCATTCGAAATAAGACGGAATTATTGTTGAGTAATGATCGTATAGATCTGATTTCGCTTAATTCAATACAAGGAATGATCAAGTAACACGTATGAAACTTCTAGCGCAACTCGGAATAATCTGATGTATCCTTAATTGAGATGCGTTTAAATTATTTTAAAAGATACTATATCGAATAGAAATTTAAAATACTATTATGATTTGTACAAAGGAACTGGAGGGTATCAGTTACACTGCTGCCAATCGAGTGGCGTTGTGGTCACTTCTCATATATCGTATAGTTTTCCCTCCCCCAATCAGATCTGATACGATTCCAACTATTAAATTTCATTGTTTTACTACTAATACACCTTTTAAAGTTTAACCATTAAGGTAAGTTATTTGAAATAAAGAGAAAGTTATCCAACCTTATGATTTGACATAGACTTAAATATCGCGTGGCACAAATATTTCTTAATAGAAAATCTTATTAAATTAGTTAAAAGTTAGTTGGATTGGCCAGAGAAGATTTTACAGGCAGTGTTCTCAGTTAAAATATAGATTATTTGAATCATAAAAAGTTTTTGATTCTAATGATACTAGGATAGTTTCTTACATAAGACCATATATCGCGTTCCTGAGTTTTGTTTCAATTGCCAACCTTAAAATATTAACGTCAGCATTTTAAAATTATATCCCATACGCCAATTCCGTGCAATCGAGTGAAAACATATTATTTTATACCTTACATCAAATTATAAAAAGTGGTAATATTGCAATACATTGAAGATAAAATATATGTAATTTCCTTATATTTGGTAAAAATAGCCTTACTATTTTAAATTTACCGAAAAAAAGCTGCTAATCAGTAACAAGTAATTTTATTATTTGGTTAAAAGTTTTCTGTAATCAAGGTTTAAATGAGACGTGATCTTCAGTTAAATAAAATACCGTCAACTCCGAAGACTAACTTGTTCCACGGAAATATAAATTCAACTGAGTCTCTTACGTATTATGGTTCCCTTAACAAAGTAATTTTAACTTCAATTTTTATAGACATGTAACTCGTGTTCTTTTAGTAGTCTTGCACATGTTCTGTTCATTGTCTTTAACGCCCCTAATGGAATCGATCTACTCTTCATGACATGTAACATCTTATTACACGTTGTCGGCACTTATTTTACTATCTTATTCATGATGCAAAATATGCATTTGCTTTCATTTTAAAAAAGCGAGGCTCATTTTATCTCCATTTACGACATCTTGCTATCATTTTTTTTTTATTTTCCTTTACACTATGTATATATAAAAGAGAGAATTATATCGTCGAAAAAGTTGATCTCCAGATTTTGGTAAATATCTAGATATACTATATCGAGAGTACCCATTTTTATGTCTTCTCTTTATATCATGGATAAGAACAAAACTGAGCATCCGCAGTGGTAGGAACAGTGGCGGATTTTGACAATATGAGGCCCCAGGCGCAAAATTATTTTGAGGCCTCCCTCCCAAGAAAACTTTATTGTTGATAAAAATGTAATGTAAAATAGCTTAATTATGCTTTTAATTTTTCATCTTCGTTATCCAATTATAATCATATATATAATTTAATATTTTTAATAATTTATATAATTAATATTTAATAGTTTATATATAATATTTTTCTATTATTTTTTGCTTCTTTTATATATATGATTTTTCGACTTTCTGAAATAATTATGAATAATTTAATTAGTAGTTAATAAAAAATAATTTAATTTTTAGTTTGATGTAGGTCAATTTTAACAAAGAAATTATAACCAAGCAATTACAAATTTTTATTAATTAAAAAATAGATTTTGAATATTATATCTTTTTAAATAATATTTAAAATAAAATTTGTTTAATTATATTTCCTGTCGTCTTTATTCTAGTTTATAAAAATTTACGAAACTGAAGTGCAAGATTAAAGTGCATGTAGTGATGTTATGTTGTTTTTATTTATTTACAAAAACAAATTTAATTATATATCATTAATTATCTTTCTCCTTTAATTTATTTTCAAATTTCAGGCTCACGAAAAAATTTTCCGAAGTAGAAAAATGTATGAAAGCTCGCTTCTAATACTGTTCAGCAACGGATTCCGAGACTACCACCTTTGGACGAATTTACACCGTAAAGGGGTGTCAGGCAATGACTCATATGAACGCATTTCCGGAGTTTTATAGATCACGCTCAGTAAAATGTAAACATCACCCTTCCATTCTTCACTTTCCCCCTATTTTGATGAGAATAACTCCGCCCGGCGCATGCGCAAAAGCGCGGAGGGTTTCCGAATCCGTTGCTAAACAATAATGTAGGAGAGAATCAGATTGCTGGGAATACTGAATTATTGTTATATAGAGTATATTGTTGATCCAGTACGTAGAACGACCAGAAAAAGAAACTACTCCGGCAGTATTTCTTTTGACGTTTTCTGCGATAAAGCTGTTTTAAAAGAATCGATTTATTTGAATGTAGAGCACGGATGGATTAGAGATTATCAATACGCAATCGTATTTCTTTCTTTCAGATGGAAAATTGTTGGCAATGTATTTTAAATTTAATAAATTTAGCAAAATGAAGATGAAAAAAAATATTAGCCATACACTTTTAAAAAACAACTTTCAATGTCGTAATAGAAGAAAGTTTTACAAAATTACAATATAAATCTTAAATGTTTTTCCCCTCGCTGTTTTAAATGTTTTTAATGTACTTTTATTTCTATAATGTTTAGATTGAAAAACATCAAACATTAAACGACATTACCCAGAGTTTTATTTTGAAATTATTTCTTTGTTTAATAAAACATTCAGATTTGAATTTTTTTTAATCATGTATCTTGCTTCAATTAGGTATTATTGTTTTTACATAACATGTTTATAATAAGCAAATAAAATAACATTGATAAACGTAAACCTTAAAATTAAATTAATAAAATTAGAAAAAATATATATAACCAAAGTTTCCGGAGTACGCGAATGCAGCAAGCAACCAAGAAAACAATGAGCAAACAATAAAATCATTAGAAAACAAAATAAAAATTATTAAGAAATAAAAGATTGAACAAAGTAAAGGATTAAAGAATCCACCAGATGAACTTTCTCAAGGCGTCACTCAACCCGAGTGGATTCAATATAAAAGGCAACAGGAAAGCATTCCTGTTGTCTTTTATTTTGAATCCCCTTTCTTCTCTAGTAATAGTTCCAACCAAGAAAACCGTTTATTTTAAAGATAGACGAATTCCCTTGTTTTCCAGCTTTATCACAGTAAAATGAAACTACAAAAAAAAGACACAAGAACTACACCCTTTCCAGTCGCTTCCGTTACCAATAAAAAATCTAAATGAGTACTGCGGCTGGACTTTGCACAGAAGAGGTGTCCTCTTCCAATAGTCGGAGGGTTGCTCGAGGGTTTCTAGATCGGTTTCAACGTTTTGGAGAAACATCGGTAGTTGCGGGTGGTCGAATTTGAATGGCAATAAATCCCCAAAGACGGATATAGAACGTTGTACAGGGCTATCTTATTTATTTGCTTCAGAAAAGCAACTATATAGAGAAATAGTTCTTCCTTCTCTCTCTTTCACACACACACACTTCCTGGAGGCCCAAATTGTATTATGTTTATTAAGAGGGCCCATTTGCCATCCAACAATCTCGTCAGTAGGGCTAGTCCGCCACTAGGGCTTATTTCCTCCCATTGTTTCGTTCCATTGTTTTCATTCACACCTTTATTTTTTTTAAAGAGAAGAAGGAGAAACTTTTTTGTGAATTGAATTAAGGCTGCAATATCGTAAATTCGACACCGGCTTAGCACTGCGATGTATGTTACATAGATTTTGAGGCCCCCTAGAGACTCGAAGCACGAGGCGGCCGCCTCTAACGCCTGTGCGGAAAACCGCCACTGGATAGGAAGTCGGAAAAGGGAAAAAATTCAAACCTTCTATAAGTTTGTTCTGTCCACGAAGGGAGGTGTACCTAATGTGACCGTTTCTTTTTTCCTTAAAGCATGGATTTATTAATTTTAAGGTAATGGTATTTGAATTCGAGGAAACACTTATTTCTGCAGTTTTTATTTATTAATTGAAAGAACTATAGTGAACAAGTTAAAATAATTAATTTATGTGGTGGTTTCATATTTTTCTGAAGTACAAACTTGATAAAGTATATTTAGTGTTGATTTCAAACTGCAAGAAATTCTCGAACGTACTTACACACATACTGGCCTAATTGCTAAGAATAATGGTTAATTTTGTTGAGTTCCGAAACTAGCCATTGCCGGCATCTGGCTCCTTTTAAACTGCGCATGCTCAGGAACTCAGATTCCTGCTTTCGGCATTGCAAGTGTATACCGTGTACAATTTTTTAACTTATTAAAACATCAACGACTTCACTTTTTCATTGAGAAACGAAACACACAAAATTCCTTGCATAATGATAATGTTTTCGTTCTCATAATAATTTCGTCTCGCTTCAATAGATGGCGCCTGAGTATACTCAATTGGGAAGGAGCCAGCTGCCGGCGACCGCTTTTCCGTTCCTCATCTGTAGGATTGGTCCCCCCATCAATTCTTACATAATACAAATTATACTACGTTTCTGGGTTTTGCTAATTATGCCAACCTTAAAATATTTAAAGATTAACATTTTAAAATAACTTCGATAGTTTTTTCGAAAGATTTGATTGAAATAAATATATATACCACTTTTATACACAATTTCAAAATAGAAATAATGGTAGTAATGCTATACAATGAAAATGAAATAATCCTGCCTTCATTACATTTGGTCAAAACACCATTACTGTTTTAGAATTCACCGAAAAGTTCTGCTTTTTAGTAACAGGTAATTTTATTATCTTGCCATAAGTTTTTCTTACTTAATGTTAAATTGTAACATGATCTTTGCTAGATAAAAAATGGTATAACCAGGAATATAGTCTCTTATGCATAATTTGATATTCATGGTTCCCTTAAGAAAGTAATCTTAAACTTCAAATTGTGACAAACATTTAACTCGTGTTATTTCAGTAGCCTTGCACTTGTTCTGTTCTTTGTCGCATTGAACTTCCCTAAAGGAGTCAAGTATCTGTCCTTTTTATGTAACATCTAATTGCACGTTGTCGGCACCATTTCAATTTCTTATTATTCCTCATGCAAAATATGCATTTGGTTTCAATATTAAAATGGCGCAGCCCATTTTCCGCCCAGTAGTGTGCCAGTTGGATTAAAGCATACTATTGTTAAAAAGAACTAAAACATGACAACCATAATCAATCAGCTAACTGAATATAATACCTTTAATCTTTCTATCTTAGTGGGTTTTAATTACATATTGTAAAGAAAAATATCGATAATATAAAAGAAAGTAAAATTCATTAAGATTCTTAGCTTTCAACAGTGAAAGGGAAACACGTATAAAAAATATTTGTTTAAACCATAAAAAAGATTTGAATTTCATTGCAAATATTAAAAACATTGTTGTTAATTATGACTAAAAATGCTTTTTTAAATTCATTAAAATTAGTGAAAACATGGGACTTCTATTTAATTAATATCATTGAAAAAATAACTAATATAACAGTCAGATGGTGTAAATGTCATATTTGTGCAGTATAGTTTTTCAAAACGCCAAAATTTCGCCGAAAGATAAACACCCAAATTTCGTTTAATTTTAATTTATAGAAATCATAACAAAACTTCAAAAATAATGGCTCCGAGGTGCTCATTCCTACCTTTTAAAGTATGCTTGTGTCAAATGTCCTAGCACTACCTCAGTAGTCTACAATATAGTGTAACAACATACATAACATAACACCACAGCTTACTCCCAAACTCTGAGCCTAAACGGCTCCCTGTTAGTTGGATGAGTATGTGTGAAACTTTATTGAAAAGCAAAAAAAATTACATCATGAGATATAAAAACACATAAAAGGGAACATAATTATACATGAACAAAGAAGAATATAATGAAAAGTACATAGAGGGTTACAATCCGAGTATAATATAAAATATATACAAGAGGAGTTATGATATGAGTGCAATGAAAAGGTAGAATGTTTCCTTCAGTTACATTGTTTCATACAGTTGCAGCTCCATGATTCGGGGCTGTTAGTGTTGTTCGATGCGACTATAAAGAAGAATTGATAATGTATTACAACAGGTTATATTGATGATTATTGTCGCAACCACCCTAAAAATCGTGGGACTGGTTTTTTGTTCTGTCTTGTTATTTGTACTCAGGGATCGCTGGAATTGTTACTCCAGGGTTGACAGTGATGTGAAGGGTGAATTTTTCGAATGAATTACGGAAGATTTGGTGGTGGCTTCTTTCTGTTCATAAGCTAGTTTTGTCTGCTGCTCAACTGGGTATTCATCGAATTTCTGTTTCCGGTTGGTGAATCTTTGGAAGTATCTATTTCTAGGCTGGAGTATGTGATGGTGTTGCATTTTGACTTTCTCATTTATTATTAACAGAGATTCATTGCAGCTTAATTTTCTCATACTTCTGTAGTGGGACATTTTCTACTGCTCTTAGGATTTTGTTTTGTCTTTTAGTAGGATGGAAGTACAAATTTAATCGAAGTGGAGTTCGTTAACCCTAAAACATTACTATACCCATTAGGGAAACGAGAACTCGCTTACATACCAGACGGACTGGCATTCAAGTAATTCAAAGTTTTAAGTGACGATGATATTGTGTCCCGTGTAACTTGTGGTTCAGAAGAAACAAGTAATTTCGAATAATATCCTGAAAGTGGCGAGGAAAATCTTGTAACTCATCAAAAATTAAGTCACGGTGATGCATTAGTACACACTGTGGTGCTACTTAATTTCTTAGAGCAAGAAGATGAAAGCACACCTGCAGAAAAAATGATATTGAGAAATCTGCGTAATATAATTCGTCAAAGCGTAAATGAAAAACAAAAACATACTTCTATCATTTCATTCTTCACAAAACAGTGAGGTAAATTACGTCTCTGTTTTTCTTTTTAATTGTACGAATTGTAAATCTAAATAACATTAATATTTCTTGTTAATTCTTTTTCTTTTGTATTAATAAATATTAATGTCTTATTTATAATAATTTTATATTTTCTATCATGTTTCCAAAATTTTTCATCAAAATTTGCATCAATTGGATTATCCGGGATATTCGCTTACCGGGACGAAGCATTTCCCGACCATCCCGGTTAATCGAGAGATATAATCCCAGAATTCGCTTTAAATAAGATCTATTTATTTCTTTTTTTTGCTGTGAGCGAAATTTCGTAGAATGTAAAAAACTAAATCAACAAACAAAAATTGCAAGAACATGGAACGGTTTATTCATCTTCAGTGTCCAAATACGAACAGTTTTAAATAGTCGCGTTCGATTAATTTAGAGCTAATCATTACTTTAAAAAGTTACATGAAATGGATTAAATTTCAGAAATGTTAATTTTTGAGATCTGGTGTTTGATTTATTTAGACTGATATTTTTGAAAATTTGTAAAACCATAAATTATTGAAACGTCATTTCATTAATATATTACTTATAAATAGTTTAAGCAAATGTCACGGTGTCAAACCAGTTTTAAATACTAGAAAAAATCAGGAAATGATGTTTAAACGTACATCTTCTCCTTAAAAAAGAAGGTTCGATTAGTACATTTCAATGCATTTGAATAAATATTCTGGAATTTTAATCCAGTGAAGACTTCAAATTTAGAAGAGATTGAATAAAGACGAGATGGGTATATAGTCCCCCCATTTTCTCTCCCCAGTCGTAATGGTGTGGAATATGAATGGCATAAATAAAATGTTTTGCTTTTAAGAATACAATTTCAGAGTAGATTGAGCAGTGATCCATTCTTACAGGTCTATTGTTTCTTCCATTTTTAAAAATTAATTTTGAGTAATTTAATAAATAGATTGATAAAAGTATTAACTTATTATTTTTAACAAGAAGAATGAAATTTTTTATGTAAATAAATTTTTCTTTTAAAAGTTTATGTTTAAAATGAATTAATTTTAATTAGAATTCAATTGAAAGGGAGTTTTGGTTATTTTTCTGGTTTCGTCTCCCTCATCTGTTTGGGATTTGACATCCCATGTTGAAAAATGAAAAAACAGCGTATAAAAGGTTTAAATATTATCCACGCGAGATTTAATTTTTTTTTTTTGAAAAATTTTCTCGACTTTTTATTTTTCACAAAAACACAGAGTTCTATTATTTCAATAAGAATTTTAGAAAATAAAGAATGATAAGTAAATAAAGATTTTTTTCATTTGCTTGATGATCAATGTAAAGTTTACGAAAAAACTTAAGACATGTGTGATGCTTCAAAAATGAATTCACCAAACGTTTCTTTAGGTGTTGAAGTATTTTCTTTTTCTTATCAATGCACTTTCTCCTACTTTTGATAAAACCTTAACTGTTTCGTAAATAAACTTTATCACAATCGAATGTTTTCTTGCTTTTTTCTTTTACTTTCTCCACTTTTTTAATGGAAAACATAACTGTAAGAATTTTCCTAGATTGATTCTACACTGTTGTTCTAAAGCAATGCACAAATTTTACGTGCTTAATAATTGGAGTTAATTTAGATATTATGTTTAGCAATCAGTTGTTTGAGAATCGTGAGACATACTATCCTTGGAACTCACATTTTACAGTGAAGGTTCGGTCACGAGGGAATTTAGGGTGACAATCAGAAAGTGATGAATTTGAAAAGAGATTTCAACACACCTCGTTTCACAGAAAGCTGATATCGAGTTGAAGCTTTCATCAATGGTTATGTTTGATGCACATAATATTTACATGCATTTTCGTAAACATAGCACAAATATTCGGGAAAATATAAAGGTTTCTTTAAAAAATCCCAATTTTTTTGCACATGTTTTTGCCATTAACTTGCAGAGGTTTAAACCAAATTGTATAAAACTTACAGAATACTTGACAGTATGTAAAAGAGCACTGTATAAAAATTTGAATGAAAAACTTCGAATATTACAAGAAATATGAGTATTTGTAATTTTTAATGCACATGTGCGAAACGTAGTGCAACTTCTCTTTCATAACTTCAGGGCTATTTAAATTAATTAATTTTCGAAATGTAAGAAACAGTGCATAATTTTTCATTCATAGTTTTGAGTACGTAAGGCAACTTATATAAAAATCCCAGTTCAATTCCGTTAATATTCAGAAAGATATCGCCAATGAAAGAGCTGAATTGCTTTTGTTCTCTAAGCGAAACAATATCATGAGGGTTCATGCACAAACTGAATTTTTTTAAATTTAAATCTTCGACTAGTTATAATCGAAATGGAATTTAATCCTCTAAACCTTTGCACGTATTTTTTCATTTCTCATTTTGAGTTTAAAAGCAAATCATAATAAAGGTAACTCATGCCAATATGTATAATTTCCTAATTTACCATGGACAAAATATTCTTAAGATTTCATAGACTGGATTAAATGCATTAAAGATCCAATTATTCACTTTAAAGGGAAATTTTTAAGACTTTAAAGCAAATAGATCAAAATAGCTAACCGCTCAGAGGATTAAATAATGTATTTAATTTAGAAGTATATATGAGTATTCAGGATATTCAACCTTCAAAAAATTCAATATTATTGTTAGTAGATTCAAGTTTAAAAATTTCGATTTGTGCAAAACCCCTCATCATTTTGTTTCTCTTAGAGAACAAAAGCAATTCGGCTTTTGCAATACCGATATCTTTCTGGATAATATGGTGCTGAACCGAAATTTTTATATAAATTGCCTTATATTTCTAGCTTTGAAATTTTGAAAGAAATGTTAGGCTACGTTTCGCACTTGCGCAGTAAAATATTATTTACTACAAATACTCATATCTTCTCTAATATTCAAGATATTTACTTCAAATTTTTATAAAATGGTTCGCTAACATATTATCACGTATTCTGAAAGTTTAATACAATTTGGTTTAAAATTCCGCAAGTTATAAGCAAAAACATGCCGGGAATTTTTGGATTTTTTAAAGAAACCTTTAGATTTTCCTGAATATTCTTGTTATTTTCTCGAAAATGCATGTAAGTATTATGCACATGAAACTTAACCGTTGATAAAAGTTTCCTCTCGTTATCAGCTTCCTGTGAAACGGGATGAATTGAAATCCCTTTTCGTCTTCATCACTTTCTGGTCTACTTAATTGGCTTTGTTGCCGAATCTTCATTGTAAAACGTGAGTTACGACGAGAGCATGTCCCACGATTCAAAAGCAACTGTTTACGAACCATAATATCTATATTAACTCCAATTTTTAGCTTCTTAAAAACTTCACATTACTTTTGGACACCAGTGTATATTTCTATGCTTCAACCGTGTGCTTTTGCAGAACGGTGAAATCTTTCTGTATTTAATAAATGCCAAGCAGCGCCGTTCCCATCGTTTCTTTTCATTCAAAACCTTTCATCCAAAAAGTTGTTTTGATCATGAGAGATGTGCTCTGTATTTATTACTAGCGGTACGCGCACGGAGTTGCCCGCGGAATCAGGACTTCAACAAAGTGAAAAAAATAAATAAATAATAAATAAAAAACGCCCACAATGGCATGAACAAATTTTGAAAACAAAATCAAAACAAAAGATACACATTATTGATTTTCCCGCTTATTTTTCGCGATAAACAATATTAAAAAATTGCAACGTGAAAATTATTTTTCTGCAAGCAAAGTATGCGCGATGAATAAACACGTTAAGGTACTGTCGAAAATAATAATCAAAGTTATTCAGTTGAAGGTCATGACGTATCCTGCGCGTCCGCCAATCAAAATTGCTAGCAACGTTCCGAACAAGTGCCGCGCGATGAACTCGATCGAAAAAAATAACTGTCAACGGTACAAAAAAAAATTAATTTAAAAAAAACGGGAAAAGATATTTTAACCGTTCTTGTTTTAAATCCTACAGAACCGTTCTAGTTATAAGCTGAAAAAGATTGAAAATAATAGTGTTATTAGAAAGTCGGATGCAACAAATTTAAAAACAAAACCTTCAGGAAGAATTCACCATAATAACATTTCAAAATATGAACTATTAATATTAATTTAGAAGCTGAAACTGATACCAAGTCGCGTGGCCCAACCTGCCCCGACTACGGGGTAAGTTGGGCCACATCACTTATTTAATATTCTCGTAAGGTAGAATTGAAGAAACATAAAAAAAAATCTTGTCACATTTTACTTTTGATTTTCTGCGAACAATAACACAAGATATCCTAAAGGGAAATCTCTTTCGTGCACCATTCCTTGAAGCCATAAAATTATGTGAAGCAAAAAACCAAGAGATTGAAACTACAAAATTAATAAGTTTTATGTTGAAAACAGAATTATATAAATGACTTCATCATCATAATTTTCATCATTACAGCTTCACTTCTAAAACAACACCTCTCATTGCTTAAGAAGAAGCATTCCCTCTATCCAATTTTCTAACATAATGGCGAACCATCTTAGCAGATAGCCCTGCAAGAGAAACAAGTAGCATGTTGTGATTATCGCAAAAAATTCTTCCATATTATTATATTTAAGGCGGATAAATAATAATATTATTATTATTGTAATATAAATTATAATATTAATTTAAAGAATAATATAAATAATATTAATTTAAAGAAT
>BGPR01021485.1:834-12931 GCA_013235015.1 Araneus ventricosus
ATTTTTCCCCCAGTATCATCCTGTAAAGAGTTTTTTTCAGCATTTTAAATCATCGTTTTTTTCTAATTTCATTAGCAATATATTCCAGAGTGTCATAAGTTAGTGTCTTTTTATGCAAATAAAGGTTCTTAAGCTTTCTTAATATTATAACTTTCAGCAAAAATATTGAAAAAACGTCTGAGTTAAAACATAGAGAAGAAAAAAGATAAAGAAAGTTCAGATAATACAGTAGAATGTTCAGTTCTAATTTTTTTCTCTGACGCTTTCTAAAATCTTTATTTTCTCTAAAATGCTAAATCAAGTGAAATGTTTTTATTCAGATGATGATAAAAAATGCATCTAGAAGATTTTTTTGGTTTAAAAAATCATGACCAGTGATGTTTTTTAATAAAAAAATGAAAGCTTCGTATTTACATAATTTTCTTTTTTCATCTCACTGATGAAGTCTCTGATACATGCTGAATAAAGTTTAAAAAGCTCTCTCCCTTTTTCTTCATAATTTTTTGAATGGTTATACTAGTTATACTTCATTAGAAATAATAATTAAAATTAATTATTACCCAGATAGCAATTTTAGTTTGCAGCAGACTTGCACTGCAAATCTGCAAGCTTGCAGCAAGTTTGACACGACAAGAGTGCAAGTGTGAAACAAGTTTGCAGCAAGTTAACGCAAGCTTCGAAGTCACCACGCGACGAACTTGCAGCAATTTTGTCATGACAAACTAATAGCAAACATAGCAAAAACAGAACGAACACAACCTCGGATTAGAACTCGCGACCTAGCGCTTGGGAAGCGGGCGCTCTACCATTCGGCCAGATAAACTCTGCGAGGAGAAGATAGATTTCGCTAATGCGTCGTTCGATTCGATTCGTACACGATTTATTTTAAATTGTTTTCTTGATTTCATTAATTTTTTGAGTTGAGAATATGATTTGAAGTCACGGAGAGAGCGAGTTTCGCTAATAACCACGTTTTGGTAGTAGAATAAATTATGAAATTAGAGTTCAAAAGTAATTACTTTTAAAATGGGACAAAAATGAAGTTATTATTTTTCAACAAACATTGACTGTTTTTTCGGTTTGATTTTGTTTATAAACGCTAAAATTTCAACATTAAGAAAAAGGCGATATAGTTTTCTTTAAAGTGCGAGTGTTATATTTAGTAAAAAGATGGAAAATGTTTCAATTTTTTTTATAAAAAAGTTAGTTTTTTTATAAATTATCATTGATTTATTGAATTAATAAAAAGAAGGGCGGTATTGGAGATGCTTTTAAAAATCAGATGTTTTTTTTAAACAGAGACAAAGATAATTATCTCTTTGTGCTATCTTTGCATCAAGCTTGTTTTGCAAACTTGCAGAAAATTTGTATTGCAAGGAGGTAGCGCTAGTTGTCACGGCGAACTTGCTGAAAGTTCGTTTCAAGCTTGACGCGTCAAATTTGCGATGACAAGGTAATATCAAGTCAAAATCAAACTTGCTGCAAACTTACGTGCTATCTGGCTAATAATTAATTAATTGAAATTGCGTGGGGGAAATGATATGCGTTGCAGGCTGTACAGCACAGCGCTATTGTACCGATTTAACGATACAGCTTGTTGGTAGAATCGATATTTTAGCGAACATGGAAAGTCGCTTCCCTGCAACGTCAGTCCCTGGTTGGGAAGAGAGTTCTACAGGGGTACCTATGGGAATGCTGGGGGAATGGAACCATCGACCACGACCTTGGCGAAAAATATGTCGACTTTGTTGACGAAATGAAGAATCTCGAAAGTACTAGAATTTTCTCGATATCTCTGTTAGGAGCATAGTGAATGATTCCATGTGATGTCGCGGCCTGTCCAGGAGAGTATAAATAGAACGTGCTCGCATCACAGAGTGAGTGTGAGTTGATGGACTTCGGTGTGTGTTTCGGTGTGTGTCGACTGCAATCGTCTTTGAACGTCTTCTGAGTTCGAAGAATCTCTTTGGATACTTGATCGCTTTGCGAGTTGGTCAGCTCTTAGACTCGGAGCGCCATTGTTCGTGCTATTATTGTTATTGTTCGTTATCTGTTGTCTGCTGGTGTTGTTAATTTGCGCAAGTGCTGTGTTTTCCTGTTACCTGTGCTTCGTATTTTCCGGAAAAATTCGAGAATAAAGTGTTGTTCTCCATTATCCTGCTTGTTGGACTCTTTACACCGTACACAGAACAGAACGCCGTCCCTTGTCCCCGTACCTGTGACAAGACCGGTCACTGAACGGTTTTATGGGCAAGACAAGGGAATTTTATTTAAAAAAAAGGAAAACAAACAAAAATAGAAATATTTACACTATGTACAGCACAGGCATTTTCACAATTACATTATTACTAGTTCGTAATAGTCTTCTTTTCTTTAGGTGTTGTTTTACCCTTCTTTTTGAAGAGAGGGATGTCCTGTAATTTGGAGCACGTTGGTTTATCTCGCTGGAAGTTGAAAGCTAGGGAGGCCTGAAAAGATCTCTGTTTCCGCTTATAAATTTGACAATCCTACGAATTTTATGCCTGGAGACGAGATTATTGGCGACTCTTTTCAGCCATTCTTATTAGAAGTTTGGTACTGGCTTCCTCATTTGCCAAGACACTTCAACGTACACACAGAACGATTTTTGTAACAATATATTGAATTATTTGCTTAGGTAAATGTGAGATATTTGCCTAGTTTACTGTTTTGGGACAATTATAGTGAACTTTTATGAGAAGTGGGTTAAATTTTGTTCATTTTTTAATACTAGCCCATGGGTCATTAAAGCTTTCTTTTATATCTTTGCGAACAGGAAGTGGCGTCACATAATAATCTCTAGAATTTTCTTGATATCTCTCGTTTCTCGTTCCTAGTAGAGATAGGATAGCCTTTCAAGAATTCTCCAAAAAATTCGGTTTTTTTTTTGCCAAGAT
Organism: Araneus ventricosus; assembly: GCA_013235015.1. Taxonomy (NCBI): domain Eukaryota; kingdom Metazoa; phylum Arthropoda; class Arachnida; order Araneae; family Araneidae; genus Araneus; species Araneus ventricosus. The sequence continues at coordinate 3,750 of BGPR01021485.1, forward strand.
CGGAATTCATTGCTTTGACTCCTAGTAAAACCTCCATAAACTCTCTTTCTTATACTAAGATTAGCATGTCAAGGAAACACCTTTACATCTTCGTAACAATATTTGCGATGGAAAAAAAATGCAGTTAGTGATATGAAACATGCAAAATATTTGACAGAACAGAAAAATTAATTAAAGATTCGAATAAAAGTTAATTTATATTATGATTATTATCCATGGGACATCTGAAATTTTCGGATACTTTTTTGAATTTTATAAATTAGTTATCAGTAAATCAAAAAGGATTTCCTTTTAACCGAATATATATTTTTAAAGAATAAAGGTAATTCAGCAATAAAATACGGAGTGATTTGGAAAGCAATTCTCAAAAATTATGATAAAAGATAACTGGTAAATATATCGATGCTTTAAATAATAATAATTGTCCAAAAGAGATTTTTCCAAAATTTACATTCGTAGAATTCGAAGTATTTAACTGTCATTTATTTAAGCGAAATCTACAAACCATTTTTTATTCATGCTCAAGATGAAATACAAAGATTTTTCCTCTGTTTCTAACGTTTCGATGAAGTGCGCCTGAAGATATAAACTAAACTGAAGCATCATTATCTCTAAAGTACTATCTAACTTGGAATGATGGAAGAAATACTTAAATATAAATAACTAGTAGGAATACAAAGTAGAATGATGTAAAGAGATATATATGTAAAATACTTTTTTACCATAAAAAGAAAAACTTTTTGCAAACATTTTTGTCATTAAAAAGTCATTATGTTATTTTAAATCGTCTGGATTATGTTTACTAGAGCAATCAGTAATCCGAGTATGGTGTATTTGTTTAACCATTTGTCATTTAAATAAGCAGGAAACACAAATAAATATTTTAAACAACCATTAGGAAAATGTCCGAATTTTTCTTTAGTTGTCATGTTATTCAATATTCCTTTAGCTAAGGAAATAACTGCCTTAAGAAAATTGATTAACAATAAGCATAACAAGTAATAAAACATTTTTTAAGTCAATTCCTACTTAAGTCAACAAAGAAAAATTTTATTTTAGAAATTTTTTTCTCCCATATAAAACTAAAATTAATTAATTAAATTTAATTAATGAATTAATATTTGAAAAACTGTATTAACATCAAGTGTCATTCACTACAAGTTTTAAAAAATGTATTTGAACTTGAGGGGATGAATAAAAAGTATTTTATTAACGATTGAAAATTTGAACAAGATATATAAATAAATATATATAGGGAGAGTGTGAACTAATAGTAGGAATTGAAAAAGCGAATTAAATTTAATGGGAATTGTTTTGTATGTTTTAATTTCTTTTGATTTCTTAGACTTATTAAGGTTCAGATACACGCTGTCTTGAAATACTCGATAAAATTTACGAATTTCATTAAAGCTCTCCAATAATATTAGTTTATATAGATTCACTCTCTATATATTTCAAAAATTTATTGTTGTTAGCTTTTAAACCATGGTAATAAAACTTAAGAAGAACGGGAAAGAAATAGGATTTCTGCTAGCTGTACCATCTAAGGGATTTCAGTCATTCTACAAATGAACCATCTAAGTTTATTCTTTAAAAACAACATAACTGACGATTTTAAAGGGAGTTGGAACTCTTATTCTGAAAATGTTAAATTAACTATTTTGATGCACCTTTTCTCGAAATCTATTATAGACTCGTTTTTGAAATTTTTTATACAAGTAAAGTACGCTTTTTTCATTAAACTGAAATGAGATTTTTAAAAAATACTCATAAATTTATATTTTACAATTTTTTTGTGTCAAAATAAGGTAAAATTTCTCTATGTCTAATTAAATATTTTGTAAATTTATAAAAAATTAAAAATTTACCGATAGCTCATTTCAGTATAATGAGAAAGGTGTACTTTATTTCTATAATAAATTTAAACATGCATCTATAACAGATTTTGAGAAAAGGTACATCGAAATGGCCAATTTAATATTCTTTGTTTTGACACAAAAAAATTATAAAAAAATAAATTTTTGAATTTTTAAAACAAAATCATTTCAGTATAATGAGAAAGATGTATTATACTTGTATAAAAAATTTCAAACATGAGTCTATAACACATTTCGAGAAAATGCACTCCCCCTTGCCTGCATTCAATATTGTTACAAAAATCGTCTGGTGGGTGTACGTGAATGCAGTCCAACAAGAAGGATAATAATAAAAAAATAAATGACTCTTTATTTGACGCCATGGTTCTAGTTTTCCTTTACAAAGAAGGGAGAAAAAAGGGGGATTAATTATTTTGGCGATAAGTTCGCGTTGGTTTGTGGTAAAGTGAGGACATTTTATCTCTCTTGTAAGTGTGGGCAAGTGTTATGAAGGCTGTTATTCAGCTCGAAGGCTAATATTTTTAAACAATCTTATTAGCGTTTTTATGTTTGTGTTCGGTTTTCCTTCTTCTTTTAAAATATTGTTTATTAGATGGTACTAATCTCCTTTGTGTTTTGTTGGGAAATTTCAAGCTAAGAGAAGCTATATTTGGCGTAATGCAAGCTTCTTACAGAAATATTTCCCAAATATTTTGAACCTATTTCGAATATAGTCCTTAGCCCTTGATAAAGTGGACTAGAATGGATTCCTTGTTTGTTTAATTCGATTCTCTCAGAGTATTTTTCTTAGTTTTTGCTTTCTTTGAATGATTCTGATTTCCATTGTTTTTTTTTATGCTGCTGCATTTGCGCGCTACTTAAACATTGTCTAAATTTTATTGTTCAAATTTTGTTATTTCTGTTTAAAGTATAAGTTAAATTTATTTTTAAATTTGTTTTACTTTTTCTAGTTGATTGTTTTTAAGTTCTTTATTTCATGAATATTACAGAAAAGCAAGACGTGGAACAGATAACAAAATTAAGCAGCACTTTCATAAATTAATAACTCAAACAAGCAGCAGATCACTAATAAATATCAGTTACGGTACTTACAATAGCGCTCAATGTTTCTCAGTGCACGGGCTTACGCTGCTGACCCAACACACCAACTGACTCTTGGTTTGAGAGCTTGTTTTTAATCCCTTCTCCAACAGGAAGTGACGTCACATAGTAATCTCTCGAAGGTTCTTCATATTTCCGCTCCTAGTAGAGATATGGCTAATTTTCTTGAATTTTCTAGAAGCTTCGTTTTGTCTCCAAAGTCATCAAATTTATAGCCAAGTCGTCAAAATTGTTGCCATGTTTTTCCACAAGGATTGCGATCAATATCTTGGCTTCTAGTAAAAAAAACCTCTGTAAAACTCTCTTCCCTGCCATAAGTATAGCATGCTATGGAAACAACTTAGCAGCTTCGTAACAAAATATTGCTTTAGTAAATTAAACGAATAAAATTTAACAATTTCCTAAATTATTTTCTTCAGTGACTATTCGAGTGAAGCGAAAATTCAATTTGGTAAAAAGTAAAGCCTTTTCACTACTATTTTTGATAAGTATGACAGAAATGAAGCTTTAATAAATTATAACGTCATAAATTTCATCTAAGAACATGAAATTGATTTTTAACTTATTTCTGTCTATATGGATTAATTTCTTATTCAGTCGATTTACAGCTGTGTTTTTAATGCACAAATATGATTTCGCACACATTTCCAAATAATGTTATTTTGAGTAAAGTAAATAGTAGGAAACAAATTGATTGTATATCCAAAGACTAACCTACAAGTACATTACCTGTTCATTGAGTTCTTACATGGATGTGTGCTCATTTCTTTCATTACAAGCTGAAAAACGTTTCCAATCGGCAGAAATATTTGCTCGAGATAAAGAAAAAACTATTCTCAAAACATTATCTAAATTCCTCTATATGTGTTTTTATATTTCGTATAATGTTTGTATTGCAGTTCAAAATCGTGCTGACATATTTATCTCAAATGGAAATATCGCAAATTTGTATTTTGTCAAAACTTTTCAAATGGTTTCATAAGCTGAAATAAAATTGCATATTAAATTTAATAAGCATAGAATTAATAATTTATCATTTAGAAATGTAAGAGTTAATTGAAGATATTATTTAAAAAATCCAAAATTTTAAATGAGCCTTACAGCATATGCAAACAACTGTATGTAAAATTCACATTCGTTTTTTCTTTCTTTAATTATTAAATGCTGCGGTGGACTTTGTATACAACTAAAAAGACACAAATGTATCCGAAAGTCGTCAAGAAAATTACTCTAAAAACATTTACACCTCCATTAAGAGAGTAACTTATTCACCAACTACCATGGTTTGCATTTTTTTTCCCTCGATAAAAATTTTTCCCCTAGCTTTGCGTGCTTTCAATTAGCAAGAAAACGCATAGTGAACAATTTAGAATAAAACGCAATGTAGATTCCAAACGTCTTCTTAATCGCAATGCGAATGCCTGAAGGTCTTTGTCACGCACATTTACGGATCCTACTATGGTTTGGATTGAGGTCGCTTTTCATTGGCTCTCAGCATCACGTGACTTCGCTTGCTTCTGAATGATGTCATAGGAGCGCGCTTAGTTTGGATTTCGATTTTTGTCTTAGCTATTGTATCATGGAGAAACCATAAATTACCTTCATCTTGAATTCACCATTCCCTTTAGAAATATCCAAATAATCGTAATTAAAGATACAACAGCTAAGACAAAATTCGAAATCCAAACTAAGCGCGCTCCTATGACATCATTCAGAAGCTAGCGAAGTCACGTGACGCTGAGAGCCAATGAAAAGTGACCTCAATCCAAACCATAGTAGGATCCGTAAATATGCCTTTGTCACGCACAGTGAGAAGAAGCGTGTGATTGGCTGTCTTGTCCGCATTTTGTTGCCATTTGCATTTTGATAATCCCGAGCATTAGCCGGACAAAATAAGACGTTTGTTACATTTTAATCACGTCAAAGTAATTACGGTGGTTTTAAGTGAATCTTTAGTGACAGTAGTTTTTACTTTTAATTTACAGGATGGTGACATGAATATGAAAACGTAAAACAACCTTCCTTGTGAAACAGAATTCATAATGTGTATTGATTTGCGAAAAGCTATAAATTTGTGATTTGTTTACTTTCAAAAATATTTAAAATGCTTTTCTTCGATAGAAAATGTCCATCGCTATGTTCATGAAAAACTCAAAAATATCTAAATGTTTGTGAATAGTTTCAAGTTTTGTCTAGTAAGTTCGAATTTCGTCTTAGCAAACCTGAAAATAGTCCATAAAATATATATTTTCATTCCTTATATAATTATATAATACAATTATTTTAATATACAGGACTGCTATAGTTAAGGATCGTCAATTCAGAAGGCCATAGAGCCGGTCTTACGGCTCGAAACTCAAAAAAATTCACTAAAATGTAGTACAAGTGACACGATCTGTGAAAAAAAAATATACGTAAAAATGAAAAACAAAAGAAGGAAAAGATGAAAATACAATAAATTATTTTAATTTCGTTAATATGCGGCTGTGCGCCATTTTGTAAGCCATATTTTTCAATTTTTTTATTACTGAAGCAAAATTCGATAGTTCAAGTTAGTTCCATTTTTTCGAAAATTTAACTAAAAGCGCTACTGAAAGTTAATTCTGGAAGTGAAGTCTTTTTTTCCGAGAGCGTTTCTTTATATACTGTGTGAATGGTATGCATTATACCGTAATGAAATTTTGAGAAAAAATAAATAATGACATAAAGCCCTATACACCTTACTCAGCGACCGTCAACATCACTTCGAAAGCAAAACGTTTGAGCATGACAATAAATTGAAGTTCCAATCTCCCTCAAATCCTTTTAAACATATCCCATTACCAACTAAATGAATTAAATACTTATCAACACTCAAGTTCCATTATAACAATTCCCATCTTCTTTTAACTCTAATAAGTTAGAAGCTGTCAACAGTAATAAGGAAATAGAAATAAGATACTCTTTCATCTAAATCAACAAATATTTTCCAGAGCTTTTATACGTTTCCTTTCTACTAGAAATTCACTTCCTTATTTAACTGAGCTTTACTTTAATGTCATTACTCCCTATTAAGAGCTCCAATTGCATATTAGCTTCCGGAAAAGATGTCATTTTGCGTTCAACGATCTCTTTTCGCATCTGCTTAATCAACGTAAACTTTCTGTCGTTAACGATTTAATGTTTCTTTGATATTCTACCGTATCGGCCGAAGTTTCGTTCAATGCGACAGTTAAATATTCTTCACGCTGCGCAAAACATAAAAGGCGCTGTTGTAAACTTCTATAAATCCATTACTGTAGTGAAATAAATGGGTATCTGAGTTTCATTAAGAATTGAAATGACTTAGTGGATCGTTTCTGGAAAATTCAATTCAAATTGTTAATGGGTAGTGCTCAATTAAGGACTTCCATCGAAAGGAAAAGGACTCTAAATTAAGAAGTTTATTCCGGAAATATTCAGTCATGTAATAGCTTAGAATACAAATTTCCATCTTCATATCAGCTGACTTAGTTCCCTATAATTACCAATTAAATTTCCCCAGAAAGTACTATTAGTCGTCGATAATTAAAGTTGTAATAATAGGTAATTTTGTCGAAAGAGTAATTTTGTCCTTTTCAAAATAAAGAAGACAAATGTATATATAAAAGGTGACAAAATAATTGACAGAAATCTTCTCAAAAATCAGTTTGAACAAGTTACAATAATACAAAATGCGTTTTCTTTGTTAATACCAAATTCTCTTTTACTAATTTACTTTTTCTAAACTGACTCATCTACAAAACATATTTTTATGTAGAAATGTAGAATATCCCAAGAAAATTAATTTGATAATAATCCACATATACGATTTTAAAAAAGAAATTAAAAAATCCTACATTTTTGTTCCTCTAAGGTCAATTATATTTATTATCAGTTTTATTACGATACTCTTTTTAATTTCTTTCTTGCAGAATTTCTTCGTCAATATCTTTTGCTGAAGGTAAACATATAAGAAATGATTCCATTAATCTTCTATCCTAGACACGAAAAATCGATAAAACCAGCGGGAGTGGTCTCCCCTAAACTTTCTCGTATACTTCCCAAAGAGGTGTCATTTTCCCTCTAACTAGGGTTATCATACGTCGCGCATACTATTTGTCCCGTTTGCTTCCTAAACTCTGAGTCATTATAATTTTAAGATGACCTGCGCCCATTTTTATGATTATGTGAAAAAGGAAAATGGTAACAATTAAAAAAATTGCGTAAGTTAATTGCGCAACTTGATTTAAAGTTTCTGAGAACGAAATCTTACTACAGATAACACACAAGATTTTACCATACCTTCCATCTGGAGAATGTCAGAACGAAGTTTCGGGTTCACGGGATTGTCATAATTTCCGAAGAGCGTCCAAAGCTACAATTTCCTTCGTAGACCGCCAAAGTCAAAGCCATCTATACTGATTTCAGTAAAATAAGCAAAAAGCTCGCCAACACACAGTCGCAATGTGCATTTTGCACAAAATATGCAATTTGAACAACTTTTTTTCAACGGATTCAAACGCAATTTGAGCACAGATATATAATTAATATTAGCAAACGTCATACTAATTTTTATTTATCTAAGCCAAAGGGTTTAGGAGATATAATTTTTACAAATATGTGATTATGCAGACCGGCAGACAGTCAATCCTTCGACGGATTTGGCCCAAATATTTATACGGACCTACATTTATGATGTTAAAACTGTGTACCACATTTTATTCAACTACCTATTCAAGTTTTTGAGTTACAGTGTTCACATGACCGCGGACAGATAGACAGACAGACTTCCTTTGGACGGATTTTGTCCAAAATTTGAAAGAAACCTACAAATTATGTTTAAAGACCACATACCAAATTTCATCCCCGTAGCTCTAATAGTTTTCGAGTAATCGTGTTCACAGACACACAGACATAATTTCCAAAATTGTGTTTTTCGGACTCTGGGAGGTCTAAAACGTGGACATTCGTCAAAATCTCGAATTCGAATTTTTCGACGATTACAATACTTTCTCTTTGAATACTTCGTATACGAGAAAGTTAAAAAGTAGAAGCAAGCTAATTAAAACTAAAAAATTATTGAGTTATCTGGTCCTTAGAGATATTGCTCATGAAATGCATTAAAACAAATAATACTGAAATATTGATAACAATTGCAAATTTTCATCATCTGCAATTGCAACTCGATATGCTAAGCTAATATTGATACTGAGATGATTCATACCGACTCCAATTAGTGCTAAGACTAATGCAATTTTATCTGATGTTATTAAATATTTTAGCACAATACTGTTTCAAGGATGATATATTATATGCAAATTGCGTGATGTGTGATGCGAAAATCACTCACTGGAAAAAAAGGAAAAAAATTAGTATCATAAAAAGTTGCCATAAGTTATTGTGATGTATTTCAGCATAATATCGCGAATCGTAGACCTTTTTTTATCAAAAATAATATGTTTATTGGACGTCTCCCACAGCACAAACATGTAAAACAAACACATACACTTACATCACAAACGTTACATCACTCACCGACATCGAATTCCATGTTCAATTCAACAATATTCTTTTTCGTTGCTAGGCAACGTTAGCAAAAGACAAATATATCTTTGCCATACTATTTTTATAATCTTTAGAAAAGAATTATGCCAAACGATATTTTTAATCAATTTCTTTTTTTCAGCCAAACGATATTTTAAAATTAATTTATTTTCAGCCAATCGATACTTTAAAATTAATTTCTTTTATGACCAAACGATTTTTTAAATCTAATTAATTTCTTTTCTTCAAATATTTTAATAATTCTACAAATATATATTTTTATTCGTTACGAATATTAGAATATACAGATAGTCCATCCTTTCTCTAAATTACGTAACATAAAAATCATCACGTACTAGATCAATAGCCGATGAAATCAAGACATACGTTTCAAACCTAAAGCAATGTCATTGTACAATATTTCAGACCAAAGGTTCGATGTTTTAATTAAGGAAAGCGAGCTTTGGGCAAAAAATTATTATTTTATATAAATGAAATATATATTGACTTCCTATAATTAAGTATAAATTCAATTGTCTCCGATGTCCTAGTATGTTTCCGAAAAGTGCTCCAAACTCTACCCTATATGTGCTTGCACTGCAATGCACTAAGTCAATGCTATTAAAATTGGATTGTCTGAGTAGATGTGAAATTTTTGCT
>BGPR01021485.1:12941-26419 GCA_013235015.1 Araneus ventricosus
TTTCCAATGAAAAGGAGGACATAAATAAATTGAAGATAAAAAATATTGTAAATTAAAAAAAGATTTATCCATTTCAATAATAATATAGAATACACAATAACATGATAAATGCATTAAAAAACATTTGTAACATGATTTATTATACACTTTTCGAGGGAGGACACAACTTTCAAAAGCAGGACGGTTGGTCACCTTGCTGAAAACACAAACTAAAAGTTATTTTGATCACCTAAGTTCCATTCAAAGGTATATGAGCAAACGCCATTAGTATACTTTTCCCTACTCTACTTTATAGACCTCAATCAGGCATTGCTTATCAAAGCGGAAAACACTTTCCGCGTATCATTAAATGGAAGAAAAGGCCGATAACACAGCAAACTGATGCATTTCACATAATTACAGCCGAATTTCTCTTTGGGAAGGCGATGGCAACAAAATTATCTCACGTTCCAGATTGAGAAAGGTTTCGTCGACTATCATAGAAGATTACGTGATAGCGGTAAAATCTGCTTCTAAGTCACGTACATCTTGAGCATGTATTGCTTTTCGGATTTCTCTTTTATAATTCCTACAAAGTTTGGCTCTGCAAACCTCCGTTATTGATACGTGAGGTTAGTTCCATTTTTCTTGTAGAATAAAATGTCGAGACCTAAATACAAGCATTTTCTAACACGTTTTGTACATCCCACCTCATTTCCGTTAACGGGTTTCAGAATGGTCGTAAGAATCGGTTGCATTGTACAAACTGCTCATTGCCTTTTTGTGTCATTTACCGAGAAACGACAATTTTATCAGTCAGATATTTCTGCTCCATCGTACTTTTGATTCATATTTCCTCCATATAAAAAAAGAGATGTTGTTTGATGAAAAACATCGAAAGATTTTTGTCGAAATGATAATTTAATTTTTTTTCTTTCTTGATTCATTGTTTTCTGTATGTTTGTAAATTTCTGCCAATTAATGAGGTATCATCTAAAATTGATCCTTCTACAATAAATGCTTGTTAATTGACATTGCATAAAAATGTATGAAATTTTTAGGACAAGAATTTTCCGTTTTTTCCGTTAACCGTCTGACGGTGTATTATTTAGATGCAACGTTTGCAAAATGTGTTCAAATATTGTTGAGTAATGCGAGTTGTTATTTATAGACAAAGCTTTATTAATAATATAATAGTCCAGATATCTCGGTAACGCTCTGATGTCACCAACAATAAAACTCGCGACATGGCACTGCGAGACGTTAAACAGCATTATTTCATTGCCAGAGAACGAACCTAAATTTCAGTCATTTTAAATTTAAAAGAGTAATTTTCGTTCTAATTTCAAATTTAATAGCTTTAAAATAGTTAAATAAAATTTGATATCCATTGATATAAAATTTATCTAGCTATGATTAATAGTTCCGGAGAAAATTTAAATTATATTAATAATATATTTCAAATTAATTTCCGTTTTCTAATAGAAAGTAGTAAATCCCGTCAGTGGTATATCATACGCGTGATATATTTTGGACGCCACGATACATCTAATTATTTACTGCAATCGTGATGATATAATTTGATATTATTTTTTGGCAAAGTTAAAATTTACACAAAGAAATCTAAAGCACAAGTAAAATTGTGAAACAACGAAAAATACTTCGCACGGAATGTTGTTTACCAAGAGGTTTTTTGAATAAAGAAATATATAAATAATCTCTACTAATAATAAAAGAGAAAATCTGTCTGTGTCTGTTGGCGGTGTACAGAATAGACCGTAGAACATAGAGCTACCAAATTTGGCACAGATATGCTTTGGATGCTGTAGATGTGCACCTTGGAGCCTTTGTTTTGAAATTTTAATTAGAATTCTAATTAATTACAAATCAAGCGAAATTTTGGTCTTTTTCCTTAATAACTTCCAAAAATATTACAGCACAAAACTCATTTTTACGCCGTCTGAAAGTGCAAAAATGTACCTTTTCAATGATATCAATTAAGTTGCCGTACAATTTTTTCTCTAATTTCAATTACCTTTTAAAAATATTTTTGGCATAATTTACAGCAATACTTTTCATTGTTGCAACGCATTTCAAACCGTTTGCATTATTTAAATAAATATTTAATTGCGTGTTTCTCTTTCATTGTTGTAAGCTAAGGTAATATCCTAATACATTTTATTTCATCAATTATTTTTTGTAGAATCTGTAACCCAAGCTCTCTGAGATTTTAAGTGTATGAAGATATATATCCAGTAAGCTAAATGATTATGATTGCTATGCTTTTATTCTTTCTTCAGCAAGTTTTAATTCAGTAAACATGCGGCTGGCCATAAAATGTGCTTCACCATTTTAATGTTGAAATCGAATGCATATTTTGGAAGAGGAATAGGAATGTGAAGATGGCGCTGACAACTTACATTTAGATGTTACATGGCATGGTCAGTTATTTGACTCCTTTAGGGACATTTATGTAGACAATGAAAAGAACAGGTGCAAGGCCATTAAAAAAACATGGGTTAAATATCTACTACAATCTGCTTACGTTGTTAAGGGAACCATGAATATAAAATGATGCAAGATTCAATTAAAATCATATTCCCGCGAACAAGCTGGTCTCCGAAGGCGGCTAGTAAGTAAATAAAAAAATATTTCCTGTCATAAATCATATGTTTATTTTATTTGTTTTCAATCAATGTTGAACATTTCTCTCGCACATATATCTATTTAAACACGTCAGATTTGACGGGAAATCTCTCGAATGAAGAGGCAATGTGCATCCGTCATAACGAGCGATTTTCTAGTTAGTATAATATAATTCAACTATATATCGCACTGTACTAAGTAAACACAATAGCCTGTGGACATCGCAGGATGCAGCAGAAAATAGATTTGTCTCCAACCCTCGGATATCGCGAGATACGCAGTCAGAGGGTTAACATACTATAACGAGTCTTACACTTTAATTGATTCATAGAGCAAACAACGTGTGCAATAATTATATTTCTTGTCAGGGCAATGTAATTTCAATATAACAGCGACTACAATACCAGAATGAAAGGATACAATAATTTTTTCATAATGCATTCAGGTCAACTTGCTTGGAATGATAACCATATAATATACTTAATTTTTATCTTTAGCCACACAAATTAACTTATTTTTTCCCTCTAAACTTTCTTGGTTCAGCCAGTATGATCAAATTATTGATGAAAAAGAGATAATCAATACCCGAAAGTCGGGCGCATTCAGTAGTGAATTTCTTGTTTATTTTAGGTGGAGTATACGAGGGTTGTTCGGAAAATAAGTTCAGGTACTGTGTTAAAGAGAACGGAGACACACGTTTTGAAAGATACATATTAAAAAAAAACGATTTGCAAATATCACTCAACTTTTCGACGTAGTCAGCCAGCACATTAAGGATTTATCGTAACGAGAAACAAGGTTTTGTATCCAGCATCATAAGATTGCCGCCTATGAGTTTAGCCAGGTCGTTACTACATCTGTTACTTTTCCAATTTCATCAAAACGCTGGCCACTCAAGAAACGCTTCAAATGCACGAATAGGTGAAAGTCACTTGGTGACAGATCAGGGATGTACGGCGGATGATTTATTTATTACTAACCAAATGATTCAAAGAGCTGTTGAATCACACCAGTGGAATTGTGGCCTGGTATTGCCGTAAAATTAAGGGGTCTATTCTGGTACCCCGAGTTGGGGGGGGGGGGGGGCGGGGAAAAACAAACACCCCCCCACCCCCACCCCAACCCCGGGTACCAGAATAGACCCCAAAATGACACCATCACTATTGGGTTTACAGTTTGTTTCAACTATACAGTTATTGGCTATGCAGTTTATTTTATGATGAGTATATTTTAAAGTTCTTAAAATATATACACGGAATTTCTTAAAATCAAAATATGATGCATATTGATTTTAAAAAAATTCACAACACATGCAATTTTCAAAAAAATAATATTGAAAATAATCCGCCCTATAAACCTTCAGGCCAGGAATTTAACATAATTAAATTAAATCACTCGTTCATGATCTTAAAAACGACTTTTCTGTGCGCGTGATCATTTGAGGTAATATTTCCCGCCTTTTCAATCCTTTGAACTGGAAAATGTTCCACACAATACAAGACTGGGGCCTCATCCGCCTCAGGCAATGATTACAAATAATGAAATGCAACAGAAGTTGTTAAGGAAGACTTTTTAATCGACTGCTTTGTGCAAGAAGCAGATTCAAAGGAAAAACACCTCGTCTCGGTCATTACGTATTCCTTCTTTTGTTGTGAAAGCCGATGTCGCATCCAGCTAATGGCATTCGAAATGTGTTTCCAGAAGATTAATTACTTCTGCAATTAAAGCCAAATAATGGCACGATTCGTTACTTATGCTTTGTATGGCGTATTTGTAAGCATCGCTTAATTGGAATCATTTGAATTGGGTGCCGAAATTTTTTTCGTTGTTGAATGCAGATGATGGTTAGAATGAAATATAAAGGGATTATAGAAAAATAATCATCTGCGCTTTACATAATATTTATTTATCTGAAATTGCTTGGAAGGATTTTGAATTAAATGGAATTTTCAGAGAAAAAGTGAGCCAAGTTCACGAGATTTATTCCTGAGAAAAAAGGTCGGAAAGTTGATTAGTGGGATATAAAATAATAGCGGTAATTTAGTTGCTCTTGATACCTGGTGGATGAAAACTGGAATAAGGAATTGAATCATTATTACACAGATAAATATATTTGTACACAACGATGCCAGTGTTAATGCAGAGTGGGCTTGCATGGACTTGCCTTACTTCAATCCTGAACCCTCTAAATGTGGTAATAATACATTCCAGTGGCGTGCGTTGGTTCAGAAACCTACTGAAGTTGCAGAATTCGTAGTATATTTTGTAAAATTTATATTATTTCTTTAAGCTTTGCAAATTCCATATGTACATAAAACTTGCATAATATCTTTCTCTAATAAATGTAAGAGTTACTAAATTAAAATATTTAATTGTGAAGGGAAAAAATAATAAGTAAGTAGCAACGCAGCATGAGCTCAAAGTAATCAAACAAAGGTTAACAAATTCTTCTTTCACGAATAACAGAATAAAATAGCTTTAATCCTTTAATCAAGAGGCGAATTTTATCTCCTACTCCCCTTAACACCGGAACCTTTTGGGAGAATGCGACATGAATTGGACTCTCCCAATCTCGGTGGTCACTTACTCCACCATCCCACCCCACTGCTTACCTTCCCTTAAGAGGCACGGAAATGGGCTGTGATGGACAAGGACAATTGGACCGCTACCGCGCTTACATATGAAACCGTCTCCGAATCTCAACACTCCTCAAGTGAAGCCAACCGCCTCAGACAGGCTTTCGTCGATGTTAAGGCGAAATTTCTAGACAGCCCCGGACCGCCTCCCTCTATGTTAGAGGGTTAAATTCGGGAAGTGCCATATAACTGGCGCTTCTTCTGCTGTATTGCTTTTTCCCGTCCCTGCATTGCCCATTGACACAATAAGATGGTTCGTGCGAAGCTTAAAAGAAAATGGAACCATGCTTCATCGGAAAGTTTTCGAGAGAAAAGAAGCTGAAACACTCAACTAAGGTGTGTCTATGGAAACAAATGGCTTGCTGAAGCGCTGCGTCACTTCCTTCGGTTGAATGCACGCCACTGATACATTCTATCTTTTATTTAATAATTTGAAAAGACAATAGTTACATAAATACAAACACAGTTTATAAAAAAATGCATTTTTCTTGTACTGTACAGATATTATTTCTACAAATATGTAATTTCGCAAATGAGCTTACGCATTTGTGACAACAATTTTGTTTGCAAAATTTCCTTTTTGGTCAGGACAACACATTTATTTTCAAAATTTCCTTTCTCATCATGACAACACTTTGTTTGCAAAATTTCCTTTTTGGTCAGGACAACACTTTTGTTTGCAAAATTTTCCTTTTTGGTCAGGACAACACTTTTGTTTGCAAAATTTCCTTTTTGGTCGGGACAACACTTTTGTTTGCAAAATTTACTTTTTGGTCAGGAGAACAGTTTTGTTTCCACAATTTCCTTCCTGGTCAGGAGAACACTTTTGTTTTCAAAATTTCCTTTTCGGTCAGGAATGTAAAGGACAAGGTTTTTCAAAATCACAATTTGTATTATTGCTAAAACTGCGTATAAAGATAATCATCTTTTTTAAAAAATAACCAATTTCTTAATTTGACATTCACTGCAAATACCATAAAATTCTTCTTCTGACGATTCTCCATCAAAACAGTGGTCAGCGGTGGTCTCAGTGTTGGAGGGTTTCAGGTTCGAAACCTTATTCCACTGATTTTCATTGTGTGTGCCTGGTATACAATAAACCTGACGTCGGGCTTCAAACGTCCCTGATGTGGTGGAGAAATTTGGATAAAGGGTGCCAGCCAGTGTCGTAACCAAAATATTTTTCGTGTTGCTTTAAAAGGGAACTTCAATATAAGTAATCTAAACGAAGCAAAAGACAGTTGTCTTCTTCTCTTCTTCTTTCTAAACCTTCTGATCTGAATCAGATCAGATCCATGAGGTCGTTCGCCTTCATCACCTCAAACACGAAATAAGGTCGCTTTTGCCGGCGTTGCGGAGTAGAAAAAAACAGTTGTTCTTTCGTAGGAACACGCATAATTGTGATAATTTTAACCTAATGGCTTTACGCTTTGTGGCTTAAATATGTTTTTCTGGTTAGTAGAAAAGATTAGGTGATTTTTTTCTTTTTTTACTCAGAAAAATACATAACACTATTTGTTACAGTCGTAAAATAGCAATACTGTTTCGGATGTTGACGTCTTGTAATTCCATTTACTTATTTGTTTCTGCTTTTTTCGATGAACCCCTCGAAGCCCTTTTGAAAAGAAAGAGAAGAAAGTTGTCGCAAACTTGGAGCCGAAACGTACATCGAATTAAGCTTTTAATCGCTTTCTTCCCATCGATGTGTTTGGTTTTCCTTTTCTTGCCAAGGTGGTTCCTCAGAGAAAACAGACTTGCTGGTGATCTCTATATTGTGTTTCACGTTTCGGTGCCTTAAAGGAAATCTTCAATTCTATCCCATCCGTGTCAGAAACAACACACGAAATAAATTGAAGTGCCTTTACCACTTTGATGTTGATCTTTGCTTTTGTTAGGACGTATTGGCTGGCCTCCCTTGGCTGTTTCTGGTTAAACAAGTTGCCAATTTGGCAAAGAGTATAACCATTTTTCTTCTAATAGGATTCTTGCAGCAATGTTTGTTATCGACATAATAGATGTAGAAGAAAACTTAGTGGAAAGTGTAGGAAAATGTATTCACAAAACTCAGTGAAACAATTAGTTCTTTTTTGTATTTGTAGAGTTATAGATTTCACAAATATTTTGTTCTTAATCATCACACCTCTCAAACGAAATGTTTGTCCGACGGCCTTATTCACCATCCATGGTTAAACCATGATCAGCGGTCTAACGGCAATTTACACGAACAAGCGAATACTGACCGAAATTGAATTGACTGACTCTAACTGGTGAGTTGGCGAGAAACTCGTTTGGCTCGAAGGCTGAGGGTAATTTTAAAAATCGCCAACGACCGAGAAATTGAGATACCCTGCCAAAATAGCAACCCGTTAGGTTATACATTTGGCGACGCATTTCGGTTAGCTTTCGCATTATTATGGCAGAACCATCACTTAACCGCTGATCATGGTTTAACCATGGATGCTGAGTAAGGCCGTGAAAGTTTCATTACAAAAGAAAGACAATCGCAAGATTGAGATTTTTACCAAAGCTTCAGATTGGTTGAAAAGAGAATACTGCATTAAGATTTTCATCAATAATTGTAATTTAAGCAGAAAATGCAATTATATATTAACCGCTTAACTTAACAGCCCGAGAATACTCGTGCATCAAATTATCGAAATTGTAGTCTTATAAACTAAAATTGAATCATTAATTAGCTTTATAATTTGACACAAAAAATATGTAGCATCCATAAACATCTTAAGTATCCTATGCCTTCTTAGATGAATGAAAACGACAGCCTCTTTCCAAAACAGGAGGGGTCATCTTATTAGTTAGCAAAGAAAACTATTCAGTTAAGTGGTTAAAAACATTTTAATCATTTAATGTTAGAATGTACAGTCATGAATAGAGGTTTATTTCCTTTAATTTGATAGACGTTATTGTGAAAAATGACTGGAAGCTAGATTTCTGCAAGACGTAATACAACCATCAGATATTTTAATTATATTACTTTTATACACCGGAATTCAGAATTTTCGGTGTAGGTTATGTTTGGGATTATGTCACCTTCTTTCAAGCAAGAATTAAGATTTCGTGATACACAGTTTATTGCTTATATTAACATTTCCTTATTCTGAAGTTTAAAAAATCACCGAGTATAAATTGCTAAATGTAATGAACAGAATTTAAAATTTATGTGGTCGAACTGTATTGTTCGAGATTAAGATGTTAAAAACACAATTGTATCCATAAAAATGACTCTACTTCTTATAATCAATGCGTATGTGTTTTTTTAAAGTCCATTTTCAGTTTGCAGCAAAATGCAATTGTTTCTTGCTTTCTTTTATTCAACTTCTTCCAATGAAATGGGATTGTGTTAATACTCTTAAACATACACATTTAAAAGGGAGAAAGATTTTCTTTTTATTTCCCTTTCGCATTGTAAAATTCGATGAAACAAGATTATTGATGCAAAGAGACTTAGCTTCATCCAATTTCCTACACGAGGATTTGCAATTCGAAACAAATTAAAGATCCCACAAAATCTTAATCCTACGAGAAAAATAAAACATTCACGATTTGAAGTTTTTATATGAAAACAGTTTTTTAGAAAACACGCTTTAATTTTTGTAGCAAAGAGTAGAAGTTTATTTTTTTAAATGTTTTCGATTCTCTTTCTTTCTTTAATTAATTCATTTTTATAAATATCATGGAATCTTGAAATCAATATTCCTCACATTTACTAGCAGGTGGCACCAGTAGTATAGATTGAAAATTTAATTTAGCTTTCCAGCGGGCGCGCCTACGCAAATTTTACGACACGTCGTCCATCGTATTACATATCTATATCGTATTGTTTTACAAAAAATAAATACAACTTTTATTTATATTATCTGTATCTATTAGCTTGATAGTAAACAAAGATTTTATAATTAAAAATTGCATTTAAATTTATAAAAGAACGGTCAAAATATGTATAACGATGCACAATGCAAGTATCTCTTGCGCCCGCTGAAAGGTTAATAAATCGATGTACTGATAAATAATGCCTAGAAAATAATATAATAATTTATTGTGATTGAGGAAACATTAGTCTACGCCATATCTTTTATTATAAAGAGTCAGTTTTTTATTTTAATTTTAGCTTATTAATACGTTCTCGTAATCCTTTTGTAAATAATAATATAATAAACAATTGCAGCAACAATCTCAAGTTCTGTTGCTGCAATTGTTTTAACCAAAAATGTATTACGCGTGTTTTTAGTTATATAAATTTGTAAAATTGTTTTAACACTTTCTTAAAATAAAGTTTCACGTATACCCACACAACCGGCAAAGAGATGTCCTGGCTCCATGTTCGGGGGTATACTGTGGTGTTAAAAGTCTTTGCTTTTTCTGTAAATGTAGAAATCTCTGCTTACATTTTATCAGCGTGTTTTCTTTCGCAATTACTTTGCAAGAAAAACATAAGAAAGCCGCAGTTCGGGTCCGAGCCGTAGATTTTTCGTGAGAACGTCGGAATAAAATCATAAACCAAGTGTTTCGTATTAATATGTAATTGAGTTATCACAATCTCTGTAATACAATATTTACACAGAGTAGTATAATGGTTACAGAATAAATAAATCACAAGCTACCACAGACCCTTGCTACATGCGATATACTTGTGATTTATCTATTCTGTAACCATTATACTACTCTGTGTAGATATCGTATTAAAGAGATTGATAATTCAATTACATATTAATACGAAACAATTGGTTTATGATTTTATCCCGACATTCTCACGAAAATTTTGCGTCGCGGACCCAAACTGCGACATTCTTATGTTTTATTTAGCTATCTGTTGACAGTATATAGAACTACATTTCGCGTATGCGCAGTAAAAAATTATTTACTACAAATTCTCATATTTCCCGTAATATTCTAATTTCTGAATTCAAATTTTAATACAATGTTTCTTTTACGTATTGTCAAGTATTCTGTAAGTTTCGTACAATTCGAAAGAAAATTCTGCATGGTATAATAAAAAACATGCGGAGTTTGAAATTTTCAATTTAATACCGATTTTTATTATATTCTGATAATTATTTTTATTGTCTCAATTTGGCTCCTAGTAATAGCCTTCAAGCTCTTTAAAATGACACCAGAATCAACCTCCTAGCTAAACGCGTTTCCACGCTACACTTATTTATAACCTAACATAAAGCTAATTCATAACAATCACGCGCATGCGCCTACACTGGTACGATGACGTCACAGGCAAAACAAATACTTTGCGACAAACTCTACAGATATGGTCTGTCCGTTGTGGCGTCAGCCATTGTTTTCGCATTATTAGTCTCGTAGTCATTAGCGATTCAAATCTGTCGGGATTTTATCACACAAACAGTTCAACCGACTATCACTGTAACGAGCGGAAAGACGTTTTCACGTCCAAATCAAATGTTCTTTATTAATACAGAACTTTACTGAAGATTCTGAAATAATAATTTTTTCAAAAAAGGAAAAAAAGACAACTTATTGTAAACTAATGCTACCATTTTCCAAATATGGGTACTTTATTAGGCTTATTTGAATGGATTTTCATATAAATTAAGGGAGATTACTCTAAGAGAAATAAATCGTTACTACTATAAGCGTGTTCTGTAAATTTGTTCATCTCTGCTCTCTTATTATCATCTTTTTCTTTGCAAATAGTTTTCGACAATGTAATGGTATTTTCTTCTTTTTTTGCATATTGACAAGGAATGTAATGAAGATTCTGAAACAATTACCTGATAAACAAAGAAATAAATTCATTCTTAACATAAAATCATTCTAAGTCTGCAAGCTCACAGCTATACGTACTTTATGAGGCTAATTAAAAGGTACTCTTCATCTGCGTTAAGGGCAGCTAATTCGCAGAATCTTCATTCCCTCGTTACAGCTTCTGAAAGGAAAATGAAGCTGTTTACACTCGTCACTCGAGTATTTCCCAGTTCTCAGTGTCAAGTAATTCGAGAAAGTACCTCGTTGCCTTAAGGACGTTAGCCAAATGATACGCGATTAAGAAGATAGCTTATTGTGCAACTTTTAACATGCTGCTTCTCTTAAAAATTCACAAAGGGACTACTTAGCTTAATAAAAGAGAATAGATTTACCAGTAGGAGCTTTAGATGCAATATCTTTATCCGTTGAGTGAGTCGGTCTTGCAAAACATCATTGGAATTACGAGATTTAATTTAGATTATTAAAACACGTCAACCCATCATATCTCCTTTTGAAACTGTGGTTATCATATTTAAAGTTAAATTTATTGGAAATTCAAATATAAAAATTTTTTATATTGTGTCATTTTGCAAGTAGATAAAAACACTCTTTATTCGTTCATATTAGTTTTATGTAATCTAAAAATTGTTTAATATGCTTGTATGGAATTTTCAAACCTCGTAACGGCCAAATCAACTTTTTTCGTTTTTTAGTGTTATATTCTAAAATTTCTGTTCCTTATTTATTTGAGTATATTCTCTAACTTGCAAGAGTAAAATATTCTTCAGGCAAAAAGTTGGAAAACATGAACGCTTTCCTAAGTTTTATTTTATCAAATCAAAACTGTTGACTGTTAAGAGCAGTGTTTCCCAAACTTTTTGCGCCATGCCGCACCTAAGTCTTCCTAAATCTATTATGCCTCCTATGTAACATATACCTAATTTTTAATATTCAAAAATTGAATTGTACTCTGAAGAAACTTAAATAGTAGGTTATAGGAAGAAATCTCTAGGAAATCGTTGATAAACACCGTAAGTAGGTTTTGAAAACATATAAATGAAAAACTGAAATTCAAGTATGAAATGATTTTAATGAAAGATTTTTAATATATCATTTTAATTCTTAGTAATTATTTATAATTTAAATTTTGTGAAATTCTTGAGCTTGATGCTTGCTACAGGGATTTTCTGTTGTATTCTTATTTAGTTAGCTTCAGTCTCAAGACTCCCCGTTGTATTATATCAAACCGATTTTTTTTGTCTATTTTCAAATTGCACGCTGTCCCAGATAGCAAATAAGGTTGCCATTTCACTTTCCATAGGCTGTCCACGAAAGCATTTCCGCGCAAATCGTTTCGGAAACCATTAAACTTTAGTTTCAGTTGCGTATTTACTGTGCAAATGCCTGTGCTGTACATAGACTGTAGTATTTCTTTCTTTTGTTTATTTTCCAAAGAGATTTCCTTTTTTTCATAAATAAAATTCCTGTGTCTTGCCCATCAAATCGTTCCGAGTGATGTAGTCCTGGGTCACGGGTACGTTAGTATTAAGAATCCGCAAGTTCTGTCCTGTAGCTTACATGATTAAAAAAAAAACGTTAAAGACTCTACAAATAATGCTTTAATTTTCTCTGCAATTAAAGTTTCAGATAATGGCTTTCCTAAAATAGAGGTGATGTTCAATAATGACACCCTCTACACTCGATATTTAAAAACTTTTTAGACTATCTCATTAAAAAAACAACAGTAGTTATAGATTATTATGTTTTTTATTAATTCTTGAAAATGTTATAAATTTATAGAACATCCTTATATTTTTATGGCTTTTTTTCCAAAATAACTATGACTAATAAACGTACATTTTACATTTATAAAGAATGAAAAATGACCTAGGTACTAAGACAGAAATCTGTTCTCTTGTTTTATTATGTAAATAAGTCCATTTAAACCTATAAATGTCAAATATTACACGTTATAGACTGTTAAAATAAATTCATTAGCCCCATAGAGCATTTACAATCGTAGCCGCCTACACCCAGATAAAAGAACTTGTCTAAAGGTTTTCTGGTAAACCTGTGTCGGCGAAAGCAAGGGAAGGGGTGTCACAAAGGCAGGGTCCCAATGAAGAGGGTTCAACCTTCGGCAAGGAGCGGAAAGGTTCGCTAGTCAGAAACAGGTCGAAGATTTCCAGCCAAACATTCATGCTTACAGTTTTTTATTTCGGGCTCTCCTCACAAGCTTGTTTCAGGCATCACTTCATTCAAACATCATGCCTTTCAAAGCAAGTTTTAATGTCCTCCATGCAAAAAATAGAACCCTCCCTCCGAGCGACCATTAGAAACTTCAGAAGCTCCTCCGAGCTGAGGATCGTTAACACAGTCTTCAGGCGTTGGAAGGCAAACACAATAACCACTACTACCGCAAGGGTATTACACTGATGTACAGGTAGGTTCATAAAGAGCTATTTACGTCGCGAATTTTTCAGG
>BGPR01021486.1:0-26415 GCA_013235015.1 Araneus ventricosus
CAGTGGCCATCATTTGAAATATGAAATGGACATCATTTGCAATATGTGATTTTCGCTCATGAATATCATTGAATGCTCAGTGGACATCATTTGAAATATGAAACGGACATCATTTGCAATATGTGATTTTCCGTTCATGAATACCATTGAAAGACAACATTTGAAATATGGTTTGGAACACTATTTGAAATATAGTTTGTTTGTTGCGGATTTTATGGCACAACAGCCATATTAAGCTATACTGCGACAAACCTTGGTAAAAAAAACATCTAAAATCAAATATTAATAAAACCAAAGCAATGGCCTTTCCAAGAAAAAGTAAAGATTTTGTGATCATTTCAAAAACATACTATTCTTCTGCCTCACCATGTATTACTCCTTCAGTAATATTTTGAGACAAAAAGATTACGTCACGCTTTAATCTAATCCCGTTTCCACACGTGTTCAGTTAGCGACAACTACTATCACAAACGCTCCAGATAAATAACTGATAAAAACAACGTTCGTACATGAAGAATAATTTAGATAATCTCACAAAAGATACGAGTTTTTAAAAAATCAGGTGTATAAAAAAAAACTTTGTTTAATTCTGGATACATTGTGTAAGTGTCCTCTCTTACACAATATGACGCTTTTTGGGTTAGTTTTCGAAGCTAAGTGAAGAAAATCAAGTATGTTTTTTGTACCTCTTTTCCTTGATTGATTGGGTTCAGAATGTGGCATAAATCTGGAGTTTTTGTGTCAAGATAAGATATTGAATTTCATTTTTGTAGCTTGTTGCGTGATTGAGTTATCGTGTTCATGTATACACTAATAGACAGACCGACAGACAGTCAACTATTCGGTGGATAAAGTACAAAATCTGACACAGAATTCTGCTTTCACATATCACAAATCAAAGTGCAAAAGGTCGTACATCAAAAATTCACTGTGGTTGAAATCCTCTAGCCGTTAGCCCTTTCATATCGCCATATAGATGCCCAGGACCGGATTGCTAAATAAGTAGGCAACTGCCTATGGGCTCCAAAACTTTTGGGAGCGCAGAGGTAGTATTTTCAGGGTAATATAATTTTGTGCCTACATTTGATTTACAATGTCCATGTACTCAAACATATTCAAATTAAAATGAAGTATTGCTTAAATTTCAGAAGATTATTTTAGAATTTTTTCCCTTTTTTAAAATTTGCTTTCAGATGAATGTGGTCCAATTTTTTTCGCAGTTGGCTGACTACTTCACAAGTCAACAGCTCTGGAAAGCTTTGTACTAGAACATTAAGATTCTGTCAAAAATGTTTTGTAAATTTTTAAATGTTAAATTTACGTTTAACGTTAGTTTTAAATTTTCTATACGCCATTTAATTTTTTAAGTTTTTTTTTATAAGAAAACAAACTCTCTTGATGGTGATCCGCAATTTAAATGTTTTGTTATTTCAGTTTGTCATTATATGTGTTACTTAAAAACTTGAATATATAGAGATTAATTAAAATCAATAAAAAATATCTTGTTTTGGAAATTGAGGAGGGGAAAGGGCCCCCGAAAATAACATTGCCTAAGGGCCCCAGCAGGGCTTAATCGGGCCTTGCAGATATCAAGTCGACAATGCCAAAAACCAGAGTGGCTGCTGTGGTGCACAGTGCAATGAAGCTGTCGTAGTTAAAGAATGACTGCTTAAAGTTTAAAAGAATTTTCATGCTTGCCAGAGAAATCATAGATTTTTTTTAAGTTTTCGAAACTTCATAGATAGTACAAAACATTTCATAGGTGTGTACGTAGGTGAACAGAGCAAACATAACCTTTGAAGATTCGAAAATTTAAAAATAAATCTATAAATTTTCTGATAAAAATGAAATAAAAATTCTTTTAAACTTTAAGAATTTAAATTAAAAATTCTTTTTAATTTAAATTCTTTTTTAAAAGCAATTAGTCTTTAACTATGATAGCTTCACTGCATTGTTTACCTTAGCCCATCCGCCTTGACTTTTGGCATTGACCTCTTTGACATCCGTTGGCAATATAAAGGTGTACCGACTAATGGATTTCAACCAAATAAAATATTTGATAAACAACCTTTGCACTTCGTGTGGCGATACCCAGATGAGATTCGTAATCAACGAGCGTTTGGCACAATATGGCCGAGTCTGGCTCTTGCTCCATAAAATGCTTCAAATCTATCAATTGACATTTCATTGTTCAAATTTGAATTTCTTAAAATACAAAGAATGGTTTCCTCTTATTTGGAATTACCACAGACTAATTCAGTACAGAAAACTTCCTTATTAGTCTTAGACTTGTTATGCCATCCTATATAGTGTTTCTCTTTCCCACAGGACCATCTGAAGACTTACTCCTTCGTGGATAGGCTGGGTTGGTGCGAGTTTTAAATAAATACAGAAGACTAAATATATAACTTCTTTTAACCGTTTTAGAAGAGTGACAAAATCTTTACTCCTGCCGAAAAGCTATCTCATTTTACCTGCATTATTACCTACCTGCGACATTTTATACTTTGAGTGGTGATATCTTCAGTTGGCGACTACTTCTATCAAGAAAGAGAGAGAGAAAACGCTCCAGATAAACAACTGACAAAATCTACGTTCGTACATCAAGAATAATTTATACTATCTCACAGCAGATACGAATCTTTAAAAAATTCTGGTGTTTACAAAAGTTTCTGTTTAATTCTGGAAACTCTGCAAAGACCCATAAATCTGCAGCGACAGAAGACATCCGTATGCAAACTCGTGAGCAGCATCTCAAGAAGCTTCCGAAAAACCCGCCTACATCACTTTCCCAATGGCAGCAGATAAAGCGAATATATCCCGCTTTATCAGTGAAATGCTTGCTTGCTCTACAATAAAAAAGGACAGATTGTGAGAAACGATATGCTATTATAAGCAAGTTCTGCGAGGGTGTGCCTCTCGCTACCAATGTTATGATACAGCTCAAACACAAAGAACAGAGCTATACGTGTGTGAAGAATTTAAAACAGTTGCTGCATAAAATTAAATTTCGCTGTTTTTGATGAGAAAAACAATTATAGTGGAAATTTTCTTCAATTTCAAAGAGGGAATGTTTGCCGGAGGTGAAGGCTTTGTTTGATTCTAGAACTGAATCAGCCCCAAATAAGGACACAAATATTTTCGATTTGTTAGCATTACGTTGAACGATCTGACCCATCAGTGGCCTACTGGTTATGACAAGATATGAATGAGGAAACTGAATCGGAGGAAGGTCTTCGGTTCAGTGGCGTAGCGAAAGTAAGTGGCGCCGGGGGTATAATATTTATTTTTCCCCAGCCTTCATAGTTGACTTACAAGGGCAACACCAGGTACATGGGTCATCGATTTTTTTTCAAATTCTGTACAATTGTAGCAGTGCCTTAGGACAGCGGTTCCCAGCCTTTTTGCTTATGTGGACCACCTGTAGTGTAAAAAATATTTTTAGGCCCACTAGCTAAATATACAAGTAAAAAAATGCATATACATGTACATTATAGGCACGTATAAGTCAGAAATTAGTAAAGCTTTCTGTAAAAGCATTACAAATATATTGATTATAAAGCAAAAAACTTTATTGTTATTATTTAACCGTCGCAATCTAAGAAAACTCAAAAACAAGCAGTCAAGTTTCAAAATATAGCTTAATAGAATTTTTGACGTTGTTTGTCCCCTATGAGAGAGTCTTTATCTGTGTTAAAACTTGGCAGTTTCAGCCTCAAGTCACTTTCTACTGTCAGTTTGTTTCTGTACTTACGTTTCAACAATACTAAAGTTGAGAAAGCACGTTAGCACAGATAAATGCTCGAGAACCCCATGAAATGTCTCATTGTAAGTTTGGCAATTGCTGGATACTGTTGCCAAACATTTATCCGGAACGTGAATACTGATGTTGTTCTGAAAAAAACGATTTTAGAGTCTGGTCGCACGATAGTTCATTTGATTGCACTTACTGTTTTTTATGTAGTCTTCAAAAGGATTTCTGATCCACTGGTTCTCGTCTTCAATTTTCGGAAAGTAGTACCTAAAACAAAAGCCTACTAACTCCCATGACTGCGACTCTCGGAAAGTAGCACCTAAAACAAAAGCCTACTAACTCCCATGACTGCGACTCTCGGAAAGTAGCACCTAAAACAAAAGCCTACTAACTCCCATGACTGCGACTCTCGGAAAGTAGCACCTAAAACAAAAGCCTACTAACTCCCATGACTGCGACTCTTGACTAACGTTCCGCGGCCCACAAATGGGCCGCGGCTCATGGGTTGGGAACCACTGCCTTAGGACAATACAACACAAGCCACAAGTTCTACAACTCAGTAATTTTTGAGAAAATCCATCGAAAATTTTGAGGATAGAATATCAACCAGTTCGCTGCAAATTAGAGCGAGATGACGGCGGTCTAGTGGTTAGCTTCAGAGCTCCGTAATTCCCGATCGCCGGATCGAGTACCACACTGAACGTTTTTCTAATACCATTTACATATTTTATACCGAATAATATCGTTTATACGCATGGATATTTATTGAACTTTCAAAAGCGTTTAGTAATTCTATCTTTTCGTAAAATAAAAACTTATTTTTTATTATAACTTTATTCATCACATCATATGAATCGTAATTAATATCAGCCAATTCGCTGCAGCTGTGCTGATGAGATGGCGGCTTATAATGCGATGAATAAAATTATAATAAAAAAATAAATTTTTATCTTGCAAAAAATTAGCATAATTACTAAACGCTGTTGAAAGTTCAATACATATCCATGTTATAAAATACTTAAATGATAGGTCGAAAAAAAGTTCAGTGTGGGACTCGATCCGGTGATCCAAGCAATTACGAAGCACTAATTTGAAAAAAAATCGGTGACCCATGTACCTGGTGTTGGCCTTGTTAGTAAGTGTAAAAGGCGGCTGAAGCACAGTATTATTTTCCAACCTCCTCACAGTGGCGTAACAAAGGTAAGTGGCACATGGGGCACAATATCATAATTGCAAAGAGGAGTTTTTCGGACTCTGGAGTTCTTAAATCAAAATCTCGCAGTCGATCTCTAGACGATTGCAATATTTTCTTGTTGTTGCAAGGAAATAAGAAGAACGACAAACAATCTTTCAAAACCTATACATACTACAGTTTGAAAAAGCTAAAACAAAAGTTTCAAGCCCAGGAGTTCATCTTCAAGTTGTTTCTGGTTTCCCTTTCCTCGACCATTTTACGCAACGCTACCGAAAACCAGTTTCTACAGAAGCACAAACAATAAAACTGCGACACATCGCCAACAATCGCAGCATCAAAAAACTCGTCGCCGCCACCTGTGTCTTATGATTCACCAACGATTCCCAGACATATACCCGTTATCGAGGCGGACAGGATATCCCCAGAACGGGAGAATCATTACTCGGAGAAGAAGAGGAATACAGACTGGGGACCAAAACATTTTAGAGATGGAAGAGCTAAATCTCGCCTATTACAGCAATTCAAGAATTATTTGATAGCTACACCGCAGCTAAAACCCTTTCTTCTAAGCTATATAATAACTAAGGAGGGTATGCAGTTCAATCGGGTTATAAAATCGAGACTATCACCAGGATACGAGGCCTCGAGGATTTGTGAGATTTGTTTATTTACAATTACACACCTCAACAGTTTAGTATTATGTACTGTCTAATTAGATATCCCCCTCTGTTTTGAGAATGTGTTAACTAATTGCCCATAGAGCACTTCAGATGTTAATGGTTTAGTTTAGTTGAGTTATATTAACGTTCCGTTTTGAAGCAACACGGTAGTCCAGATGTTAATGGATTGTAGGTCATTTTTGTATCGAATGATAACATCTATGGATGACTTAATTTTAGATTATAAGCGTAAAAATGCCATAATTCGATGCATTAATTGAGCTCGGGCTTCACTATTAACCCTTTGTAGTTCACTACATGTTTCGTATAGATAATTACTAAATTTATTTTAAAAATAATTATTAGACATGTAGCTGATCGTAAATATGTAAAGGAAAAAAATTTATCATTTATTACTTTCAAGAAATTTTTGGATTCACAGTGAAACCAATGAATGGTAACCGGCTATTTTTCCTCCGAATAAATTATCATCGACATGCAATTTAAAATACGTATTTAATTTACAAGTATATGTGAGTATTCATGATATTCAACATTTATAAAATTCAATATTACTTTCGAAGATTCAATTTAAAAAAAATATAAATTTGTGCAAGAGCCCTCATCATTTTGTTTCTCCTAGAGATCGAAAGCAATTCAGCTCTTGAAAAGCCGATATCTTTGTGAATAATAACATTATTGAACTGGAATTTTTATATAAGTTGGCCTATATATCGCGCTCTTAAGTTATGAAAGAAAAATTACGCTACATTTCGCCCATGCTCAGTAAAAAAATGCTCAATGTGTGGTTTCTCAGTGAAACCAATGGCCAATAAAGGATTAGGGGTTAAAGCATATCATTAAAAAGGCAAGGATATCAAAACTCTTTTTGCAAATGGTGCTAAAAAATCTGTTTCATTAATTTAACAGAAAATTCCTTCCTTCTGCCTGTCTAAAAATTAAGCTACCTACCGCGACCGTTTAATCGTCCAACGCCACCTGTTTGTTTAGGTGATCAAACAGCCGATATTACCACCTCTCTTCTTATTTGACAGGAAATCGGTTCTTGATGCACAAGTGGAGAAATCTCCTCTTGTGTACTTTCGGAAAAATGTCTTCTCCGAGGGCGGAAGCGTGCTTGATGGGAACATCAAACAAGGAATTTATTGTCTCTCCTTTTGCGTTCAAAGAGGAAGAGATTAAACAAATACGCGCATCGAGATGGGCCAAAATATAAATATTCTTCGTGTAGTTCGAGAGAGATAGAAAGTGAATTTTGTTCTGTATATTAGTTTTTCATAATGTTGATAAATTTTGTCAAAGCATGGAGGGAGCTATTTTAATCTCGTAACTTTAATATGACTTGCTTTAAAAAAATATTTGCATTGTAGAGGTTTTTTAATTAATTGCAAATCATTTTATTTTTTCTATCAATTGATTATTGTGTGATGCAATGTTATAGAGCAAATAGTTTCTTTAAATAATAATCAAATAACAGTCTTCACAAAAACTGTTACGTTGGTTCACGATGTTAGATCATAGTTCAGTTTCAACTGATCACTTTTTATATCGTTCTGTATGCATATGGCAATCTTATATTTTTAATTTGTTAATTAATTTGTTAATTTACAATTTTTCTGGCGCAGTATGGACAACTTCATGGCTCTTGCACCAAAAGAACCAACACAGCCAACCACAATGTTACGGAAGTTATATCCTGATGTTGCGTTACGGTGAAATCTGGCATTACAAGTTATGTGACGACGAAATTTGGCATTACGATTTAAGTGACGATGAAATTTGGCACATAGTTTCTATACTAGAATTGTACAAACGAATCAGAGTTTGGATACAAACCTGCAACGAGCAGATTGCCTGTCTGTCTTTCTGTCCGAGTGCATATTGTTACAAAAATCGTATGGTAGGTGTACGTGAATGCAGTCCAACAGGCAGGATAATGGAGAACGACGCTTTATTCACGAATATTCCGAAAAACACAAAGCGCAGGTAACAGGAAAACACAGCACTTGAACAAATTAACTACGGCAACCGAACCGGTTAAATGGACATAGGACAACACCAGAAGACAGCAAATCACGAACAATAACAGTAATGACATGAACAATAGCTCTCAGATGCTAACAGCTGTCTAACTCGCAAAGCAAACAAGTATCCAAAGAGATTCTTCGAACTCCGAAGATGTTCAAAGACGATTAAACACGTTCTCCGTCAATCCGTACTGCCGCATATTTAGTCTTCCTGACAAGGAGTGATGTCACATGGAAATCTCTGAAGAAATCCGGATTTCGGTTCCTATGAGAGATATCGCGAAAATTCTAGCATTTTTGAGTTTCTTCGTTTTGTCGATATAATGGCCGCCAAGTTTGGGGTTATTGGGTGACCTCCCTCGATAGTTAGTAAGAACCTCTGTAAATGTCTCTTCCCAGCCATAAGACTATTATTGCGGAGAAGTGACATTCAATGTTCGTAACAATATGAACACGATAACTCAAAAACACAACAAGCTAAGTAGATTAAATTTGTTATGTGATCTTGACGCCAAAATTGTAGATCTATATCGTATTTTGTAACCAAATGGTAATAAGAAGAGGTCCAAACAAGTACTCTATTTTCTTCACTATACTACGTAGTTAAACACAAAACGAGCCATATTTTGTACGAGTAAGCCGAGGGGAGAAAACTCCCGCTAATTTTATTATTATTATTAATTTAATTTCAAATAAATTCTCTCATTTGGGAATTGGGAAAATGTTTTTGAAACCGAAATGGTGTTATCAACGAAGAAATCTGCTTTAAATACTGAAGTTAACGTTATAATATCTCCGAAAGAAATCGACACAGCTATCAGCAAAAATTTCGTCTTACAAATAGCAACCCGTTAAAAAAAATGCCACAATTTCCTTATAGCCTAGTATGACTGTAACATAAAACAAAATCTCTCTTTCATCATTATTTCCTTCAAGAGACACATCAGAACAACTGACAATTAGATTTCATTAATGGATCGGATCGCAGAAGAGGTATAATCAGGGAGATAGTTGGAAGGAAAGAAATGATTGGAAAACGCGTACGAAGCAGGATCTCGTAGTCAAGCATGACGGGTTAAATGGTAACGGTGTGTTGAAGGATTTGCTGTGGTTTCGTACGGCTTAATCACCGGCCGATCAGTAATTGCGGCTCGATTTGTTTTGGAGGAAAAAGAAGTCTCCTTAAAAAAAGCTGATACCCGATGATTGCAAATGCGGGATGCAATTTTGTACCTGTTCGGTTTGCGCAAATTGAGCAATTTTTTTGCCATCGTCATTCAGTTCCTATTAATAACAATAAGGGCTAAATTTATTCATTTGTTTGTGAGAGTGAGATGTACAAGGGGACCGATGAATTTACATAGGGTTCTGAAACATGAGTCTCGACCAGTGGCTGCTCGTGCAATGTAATGTGCTGTAACATTTAACCCCGCAATAGAGTGGCAGTGTACTTCAGCACTCCAACACTACCATTTGCAATCTAATTAAGTAGATTTTTTTAATATAAACTTACTAGCAGTACGTGCACGGCATCGTCCGTGGAATCAGGACTTCAACAAAATGGAAAAAAAAACGTCCACAGTGACACGACAAAATTTTGAAAGCAAAATCAAAACAAAATTGATTTCCACGCTTATTTTTCTTAGCAATAATGACATTTCAACTGTAGATAAACAGTACAGAGTACGTAAATCCAAAACAATATTAAAAAATTTCAACTGCAAAATAATTATTATATAGCAAGCAAAATATGCTAGACCAATAAACACGTTAAGACACTGCCGAACATAATTAACGGTCATTCAGTTAAAGGTTATGACGTCTCCTGCGCTCTGCACCGTCACTCAATAAAATTGCAACAATGCATGCTGGGAAGTCTCAGGAGGAAGTCTCGCGGGAGCAAGCTAGCTAGAGAAAAATCTCTTTGAACTGACCAGGAAAAAATTAATTAAAAAAAAGGAAAAAAAATATTTTAACCGTTCTTGTTTTAAATCCAACAGAAATGTTCCAGTTATAAGCCGTAAAAAATTGAAAATGATAGCGTTAATAGAACGTCGGATGCTAGAATTTAAAGAAATCCGAATGAAAAATTAGCATAAAAGTGACTATTTTTCAAAAATTTCTCAGACTTCAGTAAATTACGATAGACGTACGAAACAAACTTCATTAGAACGAAAATTGCTCTCTCCGATGGTGTATCTATTTTTTTCGTACAATTATCCGAAAGCATCCTATTGCGAAACTAGTGCGAAAAATCATCCAAAACAACACAAAACATTAAATAAAAAATCTTCTAGATTAAATTTTAAAATTCCGACTTCGAGGTGCATTCAGTCACCATTACGACTACCAATGTGCCAATGGCTTTTCATGGCTGTAAGTACGATAGATCTGTCTGGACATCGCGCTCGCACATGCAGACACGCACGCACGCACGCACACAAACATTTCCTTTTATAAGTAGAGATTTACTTTTGCTGTTACCCCGACTCGCTAACGGCGCAAGAAAAATAGCCGCTCTAATGCAAGATAAATCCTTCATAATGTAGTATTATATAGTATTTTCAGCACTTTTATCAACTGAAACCATTGGAATTATCATTGGTTGCAGGTATTGCAAATACGGGGGAAAAATGAGTAATTTTTCCGTTATAGCTGTGATATTTTGAAACGGGAATATAATGATATTTTTAAGAGGTTCTGTTCTTTGGAACTACTTGTGTTTTATCAAAAGTCAGGGCTTCTGAAATTATAAATCATGACCCGAAATAGGATCTAACATAATAATATTGGGGTCGCGCAAATTCGGAAAGAGTGTTATGCCAGATTTTTCCACAGCATGATTTATGCAGCAAGTTCTTCCACTACAGAGGTAGGAGCGTTAATTGGATAATGATACTAGTTGTTCAATATTGCACTCAAACAGTGGCGGATCGTCAGCTCAGAAACAAGCATTGCTGCAAAAGTTGTATAGACTTAAGTTGTAGCTAATTTTTTGCTGGTTATTTTGGTATAAAATGATGATATGATAAAAATTGATAGTTTTTGAGTTATAAGCAAAAAAACTGGGGAAATTTTTTTTCATGTTTTTGGCTATAACTAAAATTCCAACAAAAATTATTGGTGGCAAACCTCAGATTCGTAATCTCTCAGCACCCGAAAAAACATAAAGAAGCAAAAGAAATTACAACTCCTCCAGAATTGGATTGTAAAAAAACTATTTAACTATTGAGAAAAAGCGAAAAAAGCCAAATGAAGAGTCGCACCAATCGTGAGATGGGAAAAATGCAGCTCAAATGAATTCAATTTTAAGCAGAGAAAGGGCTGTTTTTCTCCCGCTTCGCGTTGATCATTGCATTAATTACGGATCCTGAGGAGGGACAAAACTTTTTGCAGCTCTGGTCTGTCTCTCTCTTAATCCTTAATTGATTTTCCGTCATTCCTTTACATTTTTTATTACTTTTTTGGCATTTTCGTTGATCAATGAATTCTCAAAGTGGAAAAGTAAGCCAATTAGAATAAAAACAAAAATACAATCGTTTAAAATAATTTCAGGAGGGGGGGGCGTCTGCAGCTCTTATGGACGAGCCGCCACTGCTCTCAGACAACCGAGAACTTGGTTGTGTGCTGACTTCTCATCATCTTACTCGCGGTGCCGTCCAAGGTAAGTGCCATACCTAAGCAGACAACACTAGACCCTTTGAAATTTTGATATACGTAGTTCACTGCCTGACAGAAACCAAAACCCACAGACAATTATGTCATACAAAATGCTTCCAATAAGAAAAAAAATTCAAAAAGGGGTTGCTAACATAAAAAAGAAAAATACCAAATAGAGAAACAAATGGCCTCCACAGCGAAGAATAAAAACTTTCCACGATGGCCACTTCCAGGTCTGGCAAGTGGACTCTGATGACCGTTGGACACGCCATCCCTCGGTGACACGTGCCTCGTATTTCACGGGCAGAAAGTGGAGCACACAGGAACCGGCCGTTTATCTCCCGCGCCAAGCATCGGAAATAATGAGCCGTGCCATTATCTATGGGCGGCCGGCGCTCCCCAACTATCTATCAGCTCCTTCCGACTCGGAGGGAGGTATTTTTAGGCAGCGCATAGGCCCGAACCTTGGCCCGCCTCTTTGCATAACGGAAGTCGTACAGAAGCTGATTGCGATTATCTAACACTCCGCGGCTTCCGAAGCGCCTCTCCACTATAAATAAACAAACAAACACGATAACGCACCTATACAAGGGATTGGTATGATCATGTGAAGGATGCGGTTATTGCAACGCGGTTTAGTAATTATTGATTAACCTGTTAACCGGGGTGTAACGTAGTGACTAAATACAGCTTGGTGTGACGTTTACTGGTGTGCTGGTCCCAGTCAAAGAAGACCAAAGGGATGTATTACTGGTTTATTTACATCTGATTAACTTCAGTATATATGTACTACATCTACACTTTTGTGAATTATTCACAACAATGATTTCTCTACACTACATCACATGCATTCTTTTTTCCGTCGACCACCGTCTCCCTCTCTCCTTTCCGTCCACCACCGGGGCCGCGGTGGCCTAGTAGCAAGGTCCCGACCCCGGGTCCGAAGGGTCGCAGGCCCGAAACCCGATTCCACCGAAGATCTGCCGTGTATGGGGCCTGCTGCGCGCTAAATCATACGTAGTGACCAAACGCCCTCCCGTTGGTGTGGCGCGGAAGTTTGGAGAGGTGGTCAGTCAGGTGTCGTCCTCGTCATCTGACCGCGATTCAAAATTACGAGGTCCGTCCCTAAATAGCCCTCGTGCTGCTTCAAAACGGGACGTTAATATAACCTAACCTAACCGTCCACCACCCTCGGTGTCATCCGGGGCTCTGCTCTGCTATGGCCACTCAACTCTCCGTTCTACACCCTTCTTTTCTTTCCCCCGTCTTAAAGTGGGGTCGGAGAAATTTCGTTTCCTGGGTTGCAGTTCGAAGATGCCACAGGGGTATTAACTTTTATTCAATTCATTTCACAATTAAATATTTCGTCATACCCGGTAACCCAATAATATAGAAGAATGTTTTGTGATAGTCGCTTCATGTTAGTAATGATTCAACTTACCCCGCAGTCGGGACAGGTTGGGCCAAGCGACTTGGTGCCAGTTTGAGGTTTTAAATTAATACTGATAGTTATATTCAAATTTTACTACTGCTAATTATTTCTCAAGGCACATTAATAGTGTCAGCTTAAAAATTTTAAAAAAATTGAATTCCCTTTTTAAAAAATTCTTAGAAGAAAAAATGGCCCAACTAGCCCCGGTCTACCCAATTTATCGAAAATATAAGTTGGTACTCCAAGAAGAAGAATACAAGTAGTAACACCTACGGCGACAGGACAATTTTTGTGAACTAACTCGTAAAATAAATCCGAAAGGTAAAATTTCTATATATTTTCAAACTTCTCTTCTTGGCCTCTTTCTTTACCTAAAGTGTCTCCGAGTCCACTCTATCCTCATCTAATGAGGATAGAGTGGACTGGGTAACGCTTACATCGGTAACGCCGGTAACGCTTACATCATTTTCCGGCTGTTACATAGTGTTTCTCCGAAATATGAGAGCCAATGACAATTGTTTTGGATGGATTATGTAAAAGTCACACTAAACTACAGTAGACTCCTGTATTAAGAGGTTAAAAAGTCACGCTTTCTATGAATCCGCGGTATAGGAAATAGTGCAGTACGGCAAATTTAGTTACAACCGATGACGTACGTCTCTTTCAAAGCCAGTATTCTGCGTATTCAGCTAGTCGTTATGTAGGCAAATTCGCGGGTTCGATTCATGTTCCAAATCAGTTGATTCTTGAGATGCCAAGAATGTTAGCACCTATGTTATAACTGATTATTCGGATGTTAAAAATCATTGAGGACGTTTTAGGCAACTGACACTTTTGACAAAATTAAGTTTGTGGCATGGATGGAACGTTTCAAGATCGCCGCTCGCTCATTTAGAAAGACAAGCAGTGTTTCAAAAACAACAACAGCCTGTACAGCAATCCTGACAATGGACTCGTCTCCGTGACCAGGGGCGAGGTGTCCCGTAATCAAGAAGAAGAAGGCTGTACAGCAGCGTTCTAATGAAAGGTTTACGTACTCTGGAGAACAGGGCAATTTTACCCATTGGGCTAATTGGCCTGTAGCCCAGGGGCGCCATTGATCCAAAAGCGCCTGCAAATTAACTATACTGATTTTATTTTAATGTTGAACCAAAAAATGTATTTAATTATAATTTTAAATATGAAAAGGCGCGATTTGCCAAATTGTAAGATGTTAATTAGAACAAGTAGCTTTTTCGTCGTCTTTTTTTGTGCTCCTCAATTACTTTGTGAGGTTGATATTTTCTTTGTGGGGGGTGAGGGGGCTTACGCGTTCATATTCTAAGTTACGGTTCTGACGGGCGCCATATTACTCTAGCTCAGGGTGCTCAAATTTGTTAAAACGGCCCTGCTGGAGAAAGCTCCACCACGTTTCACGAATGGTTTAACACTAAGAAACAAACTCCACAGAAGACAAACATCAGAGTCAATATTTTGAAATCATGTGTTGCCCCCCCCCCCACCTTAACCCTTTGCGACGCAGTGTGCCAGCTGATGGCACACCTAATTTCACTCGCTTCTCAACCGTTAAATTCAACTATAAATGGAAAATAATAGGTTTAGGATAGTGCTAATAGTACTCCTTTTAGAATGTATATAGCAGTTTTATGAAATTTCGTTCCGGAATGAGAATTATTTGAGACAAGAAATTTTTTCAGTTCCGGACGTTTACAATTTTAGCAAATTAACTCGAAAATTTTCCTCCAATATTCTTGAAGTTCTAATTTGTGATTTTCTGCAAGATTAAAAATATTTTTGAGTGTATCAAGGTGGCTGTATCTAAGGGGGTTCTCATATGAGGGGGTTGACCTCAAAAGTGGACACCCCCCCCCGGAATGAAATAAGTATTTAAAAAAAAGTTTTGTAAATTCTCTGTCTAGACAATAAAAGAAACCCATTCATGATGTTTTTTCATCATATTTCAAGAAATTTAATGCCTTGCGCCGCAAAGGGTTAAAACAGGCAATGGTTTTAATCCCAGTAGGTCTAGCCTTAGACTTGTCTTGGCCAGCCAATCCACGATAAAAGCAAAGTGAGACATTTTCAGTAGAAGCACTTTGGAACATCTTAAAGAACCTAGGTGATATCTGAGGTAGAAGTTTGACTTAGTTCCGATAGGGAGAGGTTGGTTGTGCCTTCCTGCAGTAGTGTAGTCGCAAATCAAGCCATGACGAAACGCTCCATCATTCTGGGTGACTAGGATCGGGTTCTTTCTAAGGAGGTTTTTACTTTTTTTTTCTCATAAATTTCTCGGGAAAAACGCGGTGCCAGAACGGCGTTCCGGCTCCACTACACCCCTGCCTTCCTGACGGACTTTCAGGAGAAACAGCCCACATTTGCATTTCTCTTGAAGGAAAAAGAAGAAAACCTCCAGCAACGAGTCAGTCCCCTGCGAGCCATTCGTTGCTAAAGTGTTCATTTGTCTACCAGTTTTTGAATAATGCCGGTCAAGAGCGTATGCTGAGGACAGAACCCATAACTTTCTTCTTCCCATTCATATCTTAGCGCTATTCCTATAGACTGATTGTCATCTGTACGAATAATACTAAACATTTTATCTTATCAGCGGGACTTTTAGTGTTCTTTGAACTGTGTAAGATTCATTTGTCTCCCGGAACAAAAACGCATCCCCTACATTAATACGAAAGACGGTCCACTTCCCTGCGAATCAGTTACGGGCACGATCAAGGTGCTACCCGCTGAGCCCATTAGAGGCGTCCATTCATCACGAGATTAATTGCTCCCGGCCAACGAGGAAGTCCATAACGATCGCTTCGCAGCAAGAAAAAGAGCACGGAAGATACATTAGAGAGATTGTTTTAGGGGAAATGTAGAGGCTCAATGAGACTGCCCGTCATGAATGGGAAATTTAATTGGCGGCATTCCGTCAGGGGGATGATGAATTTCGTTTCCAGTGTGATAAATCACGCAATAAAAGCGCCGGCTTTTGGATGGGGAGTTAAATAAACACTGAGCGGTTCTAGTGAATCGTTATGGTCAGTTCGTGGTTCTACGTGCATTTGAATAAGGAAATGCAAGGTTTTCTGTGTTTTGCCAAGCGGTTAAACAAATTTTGAAACCGAGTGTATATTCTACCCTCGAATTTCTCTTACACTTAAACAATAAAGCGCTTTTGTCGTAGTATTGTGAAGAAAATACAGTGGCCTAGTGCTGAGGTTCCGGATTCGGCACCGGAGGGTTCCAGGCTCGAGACCCGATTCCACTGAAAATCCGACGTGTTTGTGGGCTCGGTGCACGCTAACTCTGACGTCATGCATCAAACGTCCTCCCGCTGGTGTGATAAAGAAGTTTGGGGAGGGAGGTCCCACAGGAGATGTCGTCCTCATCATCTGACCGCGGTTCAAAATGACGAGGTCCCAAAATAAACCTCCCGTTAACTCGGTTCGGACAAATGGGACGTTTATATAACCAAATTAAACTACAGACACACAGTACAGACAGTCTACATTTTTAGTCCAAAATTACAGAAATATGTACAGTTTTGGCGAAACATCATAAACTAAAATTCACCCATCTACCTTTCTGCGTTGTTGGGTTGTCGAGTTTACATGTAGACGGACGGTCAGACAGATAGACAGACTTTCATTTGGCAGATTTCGCCCAAAATTTAACACAAATCTATTATTTTTGTGTGACGACCATATACCAAATGTCATCCGTCATGTCATTCCGTTGTGCGCTTATTGTGTTCACAGGGAGACTGTCAAACATAAAAATGTTTATAATGTTGTTACATGTCTAAATTTTTTTATTTTTCTTTTTTTGAACTCGAGGAGGTCTGAGGCGTGGAGATTCATCAAAATCTCGAGGTCAGAATTTTATGAACATTGCAATATTTTCTCTATGCATATTTTGTATACGAGGAAGTAAAAAATCCACCCTAAGCAACGTGTTTGATCTCTTTCGTAATGCTTTTTCACGAGAGTCTACTGACAATCAAAGTCAACATAAAGATACTGATCATTCTCAGATATGGAAACTGTCCAAGCTTTTGCGCATGTGCCAGGCGGAGTTCATTTCACCAAAATAGGGGTGGAGTGAAAATTGGAGCGGGAAATATTTGCATTTTACTTAGCAGTATATAGAAACATTTTATTCTCATTTATTGATTTGCTGATTTGCTGTAAAGACTAACAAAAAAAATCCAAGTTATGAAAACACGCCTAATCGAGAGAAAGTCATGACCACACCAAGAACTCCGGAAAAGCGCTCATCTTACTCATTGCCGGACATCCCCTTTCCATAGTAAAATCTCGGGTTTCTTAAACGAACAGTACTTCATACATAAGAAAATAAAAACCCCATTCAAAGGCAATGCGTCTAACTCGCGCGCGCGCGTTTCGTAATACTTTTTCACCAGCTTCTACTGACAAACAAAGACACTGCCAAGACAACATGAAATGTACACCTATCAATCCTAAATGGCAACAAGGAAAAAAGGTGTTCGACCTCTAAATAAATGTTTCGCCGAATCATCAGGGATAGATTAAAATCAGAATGCTGTCAACAACCGCAACCTATAAAATGAAGAATTTCTTAATCAACGGGGGAAAATAATTCAAAACGTAAAGCTTTATGGTCTTCTAAGATGACAATGTATATCTCAGCGTATAACGAATGACTTTCCTTTAGACACCTACGCGCAGCAGCTTCTAAAAGTTCTGCAGTCGCATGTGGTTATAATTCGGCAATATTTCTTAATCTTTTATCAATGCGGGTGACAGGCGAATATGAATGAACTGTAACGCGATGAATCAGAATGTGGGTGTCTAATAAATGCTTGCTCAGATGTGCGGTCTGCTCCGATTTAACGAATATTGATGGCGAGAGAGACTCGTAGTTATTCGTGTATGGTTAGGAATATGATTTATTAGATCAAAGCAGCGATATTTGAAAACTTTCGTAACTGCATATTCATTTTTTGTTATTTCCTCTAGAAAGTATAGTACAGTAGACTCTCGATTAACCGGGATGGTCGGGAAATGCTTTGTCCCGGAAAAGCGAATATCCCGCATAATCCAATTTATGCAAATTTTGATGAAAAATTTTGAAAAAATGTAAAATTTTTATACAATAAGACAATAATAGTTTGATTAATACAGAAGAAAAAGAATTAATAAGACATTTTAATGTTATTTAGATTTACAATTCGTACAATTAAAAAGAAAAACAGATGTAGTTTACCTCACTGTTTTGTGAAGAATGAAATGATAGAAGTCTGTTTTTGTTTTTCATTTACTCTTCGACGAATTATACTACGCAGATTTCTCAATATCATTTTTTCTGCAGGTGTGCTTTCATCTTCTTGCTCCAAGTAATTAAGTAACGCCTCATTGTGTCCTAATGCGTCACCGAGACTTAATTTTTGATGAGTTACAAGATTTTCCTAATCACTTGCAGAACATTCTTCGAAATTCCTTGTTTCTTCTGAACCACAAGTTACACGGGACACAATATCATCGTCACTTAAAACTTCGCTTCATTCCAATGTCAAATCCTCGTTCATCCATTTTCAACTGCTTCTGCATCCACATTTTCAGAACAGTCTAACTTTCTCAAATCTTCTAAGATTTTTCTCTGCAAATTTTTTGGGATCCTCCCGGATAATCCGATCCCGGTTAATCGAGAGTCTACTGTAATTGTTAAAATATTCGACGAAGAGATTTTGATGAATTTTCTCGTTTTAGTACTTTTCTAGTCCGAAAAAAATAACATTTAAAATATTATTTCCGTTTAAAAACGAATTCATCTATCAACGAAGTTAAAACTATTCCCTAAAAACGAAACAAGCTAGACCGATAAGATTTGTAAGCAGTTAATAAAAGACTGCAAAAATAACCGATAATCGATGATTCAACTATAGATTCGCAACTTGAGATCTCGGTAGAAGTTACTCTGGAAATCAATACAGAATAACTACCAATCAGCGAGCTGAACCAACAAGTTCCAAAGAACCAGACCACCCCAAAACAAGAAAGAAAAACAACATCTAAAGAAAAGAACACTATTACGAAATAATGGTGCAATAGTGTAAATTTCTAAGCTATATAGTGTAAATATCTGGGTTTTTTTGTCTTAAATAAAATTCCCGTGTCTTGCCTATCAAACGGTTCAGTGACCGGACTGGTCACGGATACGGGATTCAGAGACGACGTTCTGTTCTCTATATCAATACACACACGGCTAGTGAAATAATCTTTAATATGGTCATAGTGTAGTTAAAAGTAACTGATATTGTTCAACGAATTTACTTTTAAACACTGATAATCGATATACTATGAAATAAAATTCCATATTCTGTAACTTCATGAAATAGTCACTACATCATTCGTCGGCCACGCGATAGCCCGCAGCTATCGACGTATTGTTAGCTCAGTGTCTTTAATTCTAATGATCTTGATTCAAAATCCGGGATACCTGCTAATATAAGAAATTTTATTAATTCTTCCTATAAATATGATGATTAAACATTGATTCACCAAAACATCGGATCTTGAACAATTTGATTTATGAACTAATTTCTTCAACCACAAAGCGTCACTGTATTCAGAGTTAAGAACACGGAAGCCGGAAAAAATCACCACCAGTGAAATACTCATATAAGATGACTTATTTCTAGTCTTAAATATGCTGAAGTTAAAAAATGCTCACCATATTATTATTAAGTCATATTTGCAGGTAAAGCATGCATATTTCTAAGCAAAAGTTTATTTTTTTAGTTTTTATTTAGAATGCAGACATTAAAGAATTAAAAAAAACATGTTAGTTGGGGGAGGGGGCTTATTGCTGCCTTGCCCGGTTGGTGAGGTTACTTCGAACAGCTTGTGGACGTGAAATCAGACATTTTGCGAGGTAAGGTTGTTGCACTTGTTCTGTTTGATAAGAAATTTAATGAAATTCCAATAATTTCATGCAATGAACAGAAGCGAAAAATACTGGTTTTTACCATTAGTTCTACAGTAGTTGTTTCCAAGTTCAAATATTGGCGCCAAAGTGCAACGTGAAAGTCAGCAAAATTGCCGAGAAATCGAACGTTTTGTGGCGTAAGGTTGTTGTACTTACTTATTTAACACAACATTTCACGAAATTTCCTTACGAAAAAGTAATTACTGTTTTAAATGTTTAAATTAGTATCTGATGTAAAGGAATGGAATAAAACATTTTACATAAATTCAA
Organism: Araneus ventricosus; assembly: GCA_013235015.1. Classification (NCBI taxonomy): domain Eukaryota; kingdom Metazoa; phylum Arthropoda; class Arachnida; order Araneae; family Araneidae; genus Araneus; species Araneus ventricosus. The sequence continues at coordinate 19,985 of BGPR01021486.1, forward strand.
TCCTAGGAAGAGAATAGTTCCCGTTTACAAACGAAATTTAGGAACAGATTAAAAATTCTTAAGCCGACGTTTGTCAGTAAATTTGACAACCCTAACTGCAAACAATACGCAAAAAAGAAGACAAGGAAAGACAAAAGAGATAAATAAGGAAGTTAAAAAAGAAATTCAAGTTCAAAGTCCGAACAGACCCTCAAAAGGCCTCCCCCCCAATTCCATTTGCAAATAGACGAGAATGATTTATGTTGGTTGTCATTTCGACAGCTCTTCCAACAGAAGAAGTCGGAAAATTTGGAATGAAAAAGAGAAGAAATGAGTGAGACGACCATGCAGACGACTTTTCAGGTCCATCATTTCACGTTTGGCAGAAACGCTTGAATTAATCAATCGTTCTCTTCGCTTTGGTGATGGAATGCAGTTAGGAGAGGGAAGCTAGTCAAGCAAAATTTTCAAGCCAAAATCGAAAATAAACCCTCCCAGAAGTACTGTTGCCATCGCGGTGGAGTGAAAAAGCAGTTTTACGTGACGGGAATGGAACAAAACGACAATGCGGAAGTGAATTTTAACGCGGAAAAAGAACTTTCCGTCAGAATTTACGACGTTATGGCATCGTATTTATGTTTGTTACGTCTTCCATTAAAAATACTTAACAAAAGGAAGACATATCTTGCGAAAGGACGGCTAAATTGTGCAGATTTGCAAGGAAGGAATGCTACCATACTTAACACAAGCTTACAAAATGCCTTTTAACACTTTTTTGTAAAGCAAACATGAGTATTTTGTGCGGTGGGAATACTAATTGTTCGTCCCGGGTTCGAAGCGGTTATAAAGAAGTGGTTGTACGTGAAGATTGCTACGTGATGCGAATATGAATGAACAACTTCAACATGCAAAAATAATTACAAATTTATAAAAAAAGGTTCTCATCTTGAATAATATTCGTAGAATTTAAAATGACGTATTCCATTACTTCTGCAGATTTATCGCTTCGATCTCAAGTGTTATGAATGTTTTTTGCGAAGAATAAATTAAAACTTCTTCTTCCTAGAAAAGCTTATTTAAAAATTCACGAAATATTTAAAGTTAAAAAGAAGAGTTTTCTGAGGAGTTGTGTTTGAAATGATAAATATTAGCGAAGTATTCAAAAAGCGTTTTCGAAAAACTCGAAGCGCAATATTTTATTTTTCGACAGAGAGAAAAAGTTTAAAATTGCAAATAAAACGTGGATTCTAAAAATGAATTCAAAGGATTCTTGCTAGAAAACATGCATTCTGTTTATTTTCACGGCAATTATTCTATTACTCGAGGAAGTAACTAAAAAGCACGAGAAGTATACTTTACTTTCTCGCATATGAAGCAAAAGAAAAAGTAACCAGCGGGAGTGGCCTCCGCAAAACTTTCTCGCATACGAATAACACGGGTAGGGGGGAAATACACCACGCGCCGGAAAACGTGCCTTATTCCCTAAGGTGGGGAAAATGTGTGGTATTCCCTAAGGTGGGGAAAACACTCGCTCCAGCGTTCGCAGCTTTTTTTTGCGTAGAATGGAGAAAATCCGAATAGGTAATTTCAACGCCTTTTTTTCAACCGATTGATACGAAAATTGGAGACAAATCTACAATTAGGGTTTCAAGCTGCATGCAAAATTTCATTTATCTAAGAAATTTTGTTAAGAAGTTATGGCGTTCAAAAGTATGCGATTATACAGACAGACAGATCGTCAACCCTTTGACGGATTTGGCCCAAAATTTTATACGGATCTACATTTCTGATGATAAAAATATGTACCAAATTTAATCCACCTAGCTATTTGAGTCTGTGAGTAATCGCGTTCACATTAACACGGACATATAGACAGACTTCCCGTGGACGGACTTTGTCCAAAGTTTGATAGAAACCTATAAATTATGTGTAAAAACCACACATCAAATTCATCCCTGTAGCTTTAATAGTTTTCGAGTTATCGTGTTCACAGACACACAGACAGACATAATTCTAAAATTGTGTTTTCGGACTCAGGGACGTCTAAATAGTGGAGATTCGTCAAGATCTCGAGTTCGAATCTTTTGACGATTACAAACAATACTTTCTCTTTGCATACTTCGTATACGAGAAAGTAAAAACGAAACCTAAGCAGAATATTTAGCGCTATATTAGCTGAATGAGGATTCTTTCATGGAAAAATCACGCAGCTGAGATCATCAGAGCGAAAATCGCAAGTCCTTAACACAAAACAACTAAATTGATTGGGTTATCTCTGTTAAAAGTACGCCATTTAAAATGACAATATGTTTTATAAAAAGCACAGAATAAAAGCCAAAAATAATGCTGAAGAATGTTCAGGGCACGGGATATCTTTTCAAAAAGAAAACGTCCTCGGTTAACGATGCTCCGTAGTGATAATGAAGAAACCACATACTTCTAGTGACAAGTGTTTTAACAAAGGAGTTTCTTTAAGTTATAAAACTATAAAAACGTGTCCTTAAATATCGGAATCTAACCCAATCTTTATTTTCTCGAATACGTACTTTAGACAGAGAAAAATATGCAATCGTCAAAAAGTTCGAAAATTCTCTGTTAAAAGTACGCCATTTAAAATGACAATATAATTAATTTATAAAAAGCACAGAATAAAAGTCACAAATAATGCTGAAGAATGTTCAGGGCATGGAGATATCTTTTCAAAAAGAAAACGTCCTCGGTTCAGATGCTCCGTAGTGATAATGAAGAAACCACATACTTCTAGTGACAAGTGTTTTAACAAAGGAGTTTCTTTAAGTTATAAAATTACAAAACTCATGTCCTTAAATATCGGAATCTAACCCAATCTTTATTTTCTCGAATACATACTTCAGACAGAGAAAAGTATGCATTCGTCAAAAAATTCGACATCAATATTTTGATGAATCTCCGAGATTCAGGCCACCATGAGTCCTAACAATTTTTTTTTTTTTTGGAATTATGTCAAAAAAAGGAGAAGATAGACGAATGAAAATTGCTATGTATTGTTCAAAATTTTTCAAAGATTTGCTGCAACTTCAAACAAAAATGTAACAGGGTAATCTGACTTTGAGTAGTAAGAAAATCTATATATTAAGTTCTCTCTAATAACTGAAAATATTCAGAAAAAATAATTATAAAATTTCCAAAGATTTGCTGCTCCATTTGCCAACAAAAATATAAAAGAGTGATCTGACTTTGAGTGGTATGAAAATCTATTTTTTGAATACTTTTATTTGCTGAAAATATTTCAGTGAATGAAATTTAAATTTCAAACATTAATTTAAATCTAACAAAATTATTACATTAAAATTTATTCTTCATCGAAGTGAAGGCTTTAACAGAATATATGTATGTAATAATCTTACTTAATTTTATTTCAAATTCTAATATTATATTTTTTAAAGTTTTATTGTGTTCCAAAATCACTTTTCTTAAACTCCACGTTCGTTTTATTTCCCGCGCTGGAGGTATATTAGATCTCTCGTTTTGGCATATTTATTACTAAAAGAATATTCTAATTACTTCCACGCGCCAACATAAATCTCGAAATAAGCGAATTCTTTTCCAGACTTTTCCCTAAAACACTTACGTAATATACTAAAAATAGCTATTATTCCCTTTACTTTGATCACGTGTCTATATGTTAAATCCCTACCTGAGGAAGTGCAGGGATCTTCTGTTCTCTTTTGGCTTGAAAACTTAAAAGCAAGATGTACGTACATTCCGTCACTCTCCCATAATAAAGAAAATTAGAATTTAACTATGCACGTATATCTGGCACTCTCCCATAATAAATGAAAATTAGTATATAAACTCGGCCTGTGTTTTTTATTTAACGACTACAACAATGAAAACATTTCATATATATGTATGATCAGGCTTTAAAGGTGAAGTAATATCCATTTTGGTAAAGGAAAATACAGTTGTTGTTCAGTCTTCATTTATTTAGTCGTAGTAGATCATTCAGGTTATTTTTTATAGGTAAAGGGGATCATAATGTACGTAGATCCATGACCAGGATTAAAGAGTTAACGCGCGAAGCGGCGAGCTGTTGTTCGTTTACATCTTGGAGTCAATAAAAAAAAGGCAGATAGGAATGCGCAGAAAGTTTAAGTACCCATAGAAGAGAATTTCCCCGGAAAAGACTCGTGACTGGAAATGAAAATCGTAGTGGACTTATTATGATGGAAGTAGAATTAATTAAAAATGAGGTGTCGTTACAAAATGATTTAAGAAAGTTAAAAAATTAAAATATCACACACACACACACATATATGTAATAATCCCACTTAATTTTATTCCAAATTCTAATATTATATATTTTAAAATCTTAATGTATTCCAAAATCACTTTTCTAAAACTCCAGTTTCGTTCCTTTCCCGCGCTGGAGGTATATTAAATCTCTCATTTTGGCATTTTGGCATGAAGTGAAAGAATATTTAATCACTTTCACGTGCCGACAGAAAATCATGACGGCGTCTCTTTGGCACCAGACTTTTTCCCTGAAACGCCTACGTAACTTATTAAAAATACCCAATATTCCCTTCACTTTGATCACGTGTCAATATGCTATTCCCTTATCCGAGAGAATACAGATATATATATATATATATATTATCTTTATTATATTTATATATCTTTATTTTAAGTTTAATTTTTATATTAATATAAGTATATATTGAAAATATAACACATGTTTTGATTATTTGAAATATTTAACTTTATAATTTCAAATATTTGAAATATATAACTATATATATAACGCGTTGCAAACTAAATATCTTATCAAAACTATAAAAAAATTTCCTTTATAAAGTCATCATCTAAGCATTTCATCGAGTGAATTCGTATTTCTAAATGTGTTCGTATTGTTATTAACATTGAATGAAAAAAATAATGCTTTCAGTTTTACCTAAAAAAATCAGTCTCCATGAAATGTACACCAAAACTATTTATCAAGCTACGCATTACGACACAAACAACACATTAAAAAAGTATTTAATCATTTTCTCATTTGAAATATCCACACCGTGCGCAGTTGGTTGCAAACGATTCGATGGTGCGGGTTGCAGGGAGAGAGCAAACGGTGGCGCAACAGCAGCAGCGCAGTTTTCGGTTCCCGAAACAACTTGTTGCTAGGTGACGTCACGCCTCACACCTGCCGCCCATATCATTTCAGTTTGATTCATTAATTTGTAGCGGGTGCGAAATCAAAACACAGCCACGGAAAGAAAGGAAACAGAAGACGACGTCTGGCTGAGAGAGTGTTTTGACAGCTGAGGCACTGGCAACACATAAAAAGTCGTTTGCGGGGAAAAATTAAAATGAGGAATGAATGTATATATAGATTCACGTGATTCGTTTTCGCGGGATGATAAGATGAGGTAAAAAAAAGGAACGCAGCAGCAACAATTGCAGACGCGTTTCCGCGAGCCGGTGGCTCTTTCAGAGAACACAAAACGGTCGGTTTTTTGTCTGCAGCCGCTATTATTTTGATGTTTCGCAACCGCAGAGAACTCGTCCTGTCACCAAGGTTTGTCACTCGCATAAGGGTACCCCGAGGCATGCAGTGGAAAAGAATGACGCATTCCTAGGTTAATAATGTGCATCCACTTTTATAATGAAGTTAGGGTTAGGAGGCATCTTGGCATGCTGCACGTGTCAGTCATCTAATTATTTTTCAGGGTTGATTTCAGTTGGTAGTCTCCATAGGAAATATCGATTGTTCGATTTTTAAATTAACAATTGAAGGGTTTGCTGCAAAAAAAAGAGGCAATTCCATCCTGGGGGAGTTTGGAGTTACATGTACTATCCTGTGGCCATAAGTGGAAAACAATATCATGCAAATAAAAAAAACAAAGATAAACTCAGAGTAATCGAGGAAAAAAAAGCAAACGAGGAATCCATTCTAGTCCATTTCTTCAAGGGCTAAGGACTTTATTCGAAATGGATTCAAAATAATTATTTGGGTTTTTTTTTTGTAGAAGCTTACGCCAAACTTCTCTTAGCACGAAATTTCCCAAACAATTGCGCGCTACTTAAATATTGTTTAAATTTTATTTTCTAAATCTTATTCTCTAAATTTTATTGTTTATAAATAAAAAAAATTTGCTGTTCTTGTTTAAAGTTTAAATTAAAATTTTATTTTTAAATTTATTCTAATTTTACTAGTTGATTGTGTTTAATTGAGCCCTGTGGTAATAAATATATTTTTTGAGTAAAAAAACTGCCCTCATATGTAAGAACAATAAGCAAATTTATGAAGAAGAATATTTCTCACCCAACTTGGAATTCTGAATTTTCAAACGTTTTTTATGATTTTCTAAAAACTTGAAAAATTGGAATTGCCTCTTTTTTTTGCAGCAAACCCTTCACTTACATAATATATAAAGATTGCAATTAATTCAATCTTAAAATCGATTAAATTTTCG